>FIZU01055103.1:0-17577 GCA_900064475.1 Pseudococcus longispinus
ATTTTGGTAACCCCTTTCAGAGGTGCAATTCTGAAAAAAATATATATTATGTACTTAGTCTAGATATACAACCCCATATTTTTGTAGAACTTGATATCGTGATGCGTCATCTTCAAAAATGCAAAAAACTAATTTTTTCGACCATTTTTCATCCTTACAGCGGTCATTTTGGGTGAAATTTTTTTTTATTGCAAAATATCATCAAGTACACCTAAAAACATCATTAACCTAAATTTGGACCAAATTTGTTCATTTTTTCAATTTAATTTTAAAATACTCAAATGACGTTATTTTGTGAACCCACAACCCCCTTCCAGATGACCTGAGGGCCTAAAATTCATGTATAAGCATGTTTCAACTCGATATTTGCCATAAATTGCTTTTTCAACAAATTCAAAAACTTTTAATTCTGTTTTCATCTTTTGTCTTATGCACAATTTTTTGTAGGTAGTCAAAAATATTTAATTCGTAAGAATTGGTAACAAAATAAAAAATCCTTGATTTTTCTAAAATTGCAGTATATTACAAATATCGAGCAAAAATCTCAAAAACTAATCCCCAAGAAAAAAGCAAAGATTTTCCGGCCAAAATAAGGGCGCTAAGAAAAAATTTCAGGGATGGAAATTGTAGGGTTTGAAATTCTCTTTCTTTTATGAGCTATTAATTTTATTCTAGGGGGGAGTTTTCAAGATTTTTCCAGGCAAACTGTTTTTTTTCTAGCTTCTAAGCGGACCACCCTGTAGGTATATATATCTTGTTCAATTTAGCTCAACATGTTCGAAATAGAATTGAAGATTTTCGGGAGTTGTAGTAGTAATTTTCAGTGATTCTACCTCCCTCTCCTGGAAAATCCCTTCAGTTCGTCCTTGTATTCCAGTTTAGTTCAGTAGGCAAATTTTTGTCCTATCACCCCCCTCCCTCTCCTCAGCAAAATCGTCAGCTTTCCGCGCTGTAAGTAATGTTCCGTATGTTTCACAGCAGTCAAAGCAGTAAAGTATTCAATAAAATAGTACAAAAAATATTTGTTAGAAAAAGTCTTACTCAACCCTCGTTTATCTTCGAAATTAAAGAAGTTGAAGCAGCAAATAACGTAGGTACATGTGATAATGAAAATTAAGGGAGGGGAGGGAATTATCTCACTTGTAATTGATAGGACAAAAGGTGTGATAGGCTTTTAAAATTTTATGGATTTTTATTGAAGTATAAAATTATGATTGTGATACATTTTCCACCTTTCAACATTTATTACCTATACCTGTAAAAATGTAACATTTTAACATATAACTGAAATTTTACGACTTTTTATTGAATTCTCTCACAGTTTGCATTTATTTTTATTGATTTTTAATTCCAGGGCCAGATTTTGAGATAATACTTAATTATTCGTATCTGGCACAAATGCGACTTTCAAGGATTTCATTCATTTTTTCATAGTAGGTATACCTACTTTTTAAAATAATTATTGAAGTATCAAAACGTAAAGTAGATAGTTTTCAACATTTTATGGCTCTTGAAATTTTATATTTTGACATAGGTACTTGCTTATGATTCAGAATTTTCAAGTTTTTGATTAAATTTTCATAGAAATATTAAGACAGGTACCTACTGTAATTTGATTTTTACAATCGAAAATTCAAATTGATTTCATAAAATATCAAAATTATAATTATTTTAATTTTCTGTTAAAATGTGACATTTCAACTCTAACAATAAGTAAAGAAAAATATATTAATTTTTTTAGATAAGATTGACAAAACTGAAGGTCATAATTTTTCAGAATCAAGAATTCATCTTTAAACCTCACTTCATGAGTATTTTTCATTTTTTTTCAATTTTCAATAGTAAAAATCACTTTCTGATCAAATTTGAAATCCAATGTCTGTGAAATTATCTAGAATCGATTCAAGTCTGTTTGAATCAAATTTACCCTAAAAATGTATTTGACATAATTTTTTTTCATATTTTCGACTCATTTTAGCCACATTTTTGACATATCTACTCAAATATCATTACATATTTTATCATAATCGTTCATAGAATTTTCAAAAAGTGAGGCAAAAAGCATTATGATGGAGATGATACAAGATCCCTTCCTTCCTGCTTTCAAATTTTAGAGGGAATTTGCTTAATTTCGAAATAAAAAAAATTATTTCAAATATCAAGCAATTTTTTATAGAAAAATAATGTATTCAAATGCCAATGATTAAGTACAATATCACAAAAATTACTAAAAAATTGATAAGTAATCAGAAAAGATTTGAAACACAAAAAAAAATTTCATGAAAACTGTTACGTTGAAAATGGTATTAAAAAAAGTTAAGTAATGCATTTTTCGAATTTTTGAAAAAACTAATGGATCGATTTCAAACTATTTCAGAAACAATTCAAAAATTTATACAATTTGAACAATTTTTGTTATATTTAGAACAATTTCATGATATTCCAACTTCTTTTATGATTTTTGTATAATTTGTTGAAATTTGATCAATTATGACTAAATTTTAATAATTTTTGTGTCACTCTGTAATAATTTCAAACCAATCTCACCAATTTTCTCAACATTGTCAATAATTCAGATCATTTTGAAACAGAAAAACAATTAAAACATTTCTAGTAATTGTTTTTATCATTTCATTTTTCAATTGATTCAACTCAACACATCATTTATGTACTCGTAAGTGAACATTACTGCATGACTCATCATTTCTACGAAAAAAAATTATCAAATTTCCCATGAAATTAGCGATATCAACCTAACAAAACGTAATAAACGAACCACAACCCTTCTACAGTACAAATCAAACCTCGCTATCAAACCACAGAAGTAAACTCGGCGATAAAAAATTTCACACAATCGTATCCAAGCAAACTGACCTCATCTCCGGTCGATATTTCAATACCCAAATATTTCGCACTTATTAGTACATTATAAATAAAATTCGTTCTCGCGGGACCGAAATATACTGCAAGTTTAGGTATACCATTCGAGCCAGGATTCAGGCCCCTATCGCAAGCAATTTCCACAAGGCAACAGCCTCGTAAATCGTACAAAATAGCGAAACTTTGGTTAATAATAAGCCCCAGTTCACATTTACCACCTACCGCTGTAACGGTACCCATCACACCCTACTTTGTATCATTTCGCAACTGTGTTCTTCTAATATAATTAAATTTTTTTCCGCTCTAAATTGGTCTTCTAAATAGACAGTAATGATGAAAGCTTTGTAAAAACGTAAACTAATTTAAAACTCCGCGCCGTTTTTTTCCCTTTCCAAAACACAAAGCCCCTCGGTTGAAATATTGTACGAAAAGAAAAAAAATTCAACGGTTATGGAAACAGAAAAAAATTTATCCGGATACGGAATTAATTACACGCGTGATAACTACGCGATTTCACGCCCTTCGCAACCCTTGCTCTCGAGAACATGTAAAAATAACCATCGAAGGAACAACACAAGGTGCCGATGAGAAGAAAGTAATTAAAGTTACGCCAAAATTCCGCCAACGATGAAAAACAAAAGTTATAAACAACCACATCCGTCTTTTTTTCGGCTAAAAAAAACACGAATCGAAATATGTACCAAGCACCTTCAAGTACAAGGTTGTTAACCTTAATGCGAAATTAGCAAAACCGACAGATTGCATTACGCTTTGATATACAGATAACATCCTGCATACTAATAAAAAATAAAACAGATTTGTATCTTTTTTCCTGTAAATGATATTCGAACGTGTCCTATTCAATAGTAAATTCACTCAATTGTAAAAGCACATCCATACGGTAAGTTGGATTTTTATTTTAATGCTTTTAAAATATACGCCCGCTGTATTATTCATCGAATGATAACAAAGTACCCAGATTTTCAAAACGTGTTACATTAAAATTCAAATGAGCTAACAATCGTCGAAGCTGATTCTTTGAATGTGGAAAAAAATCGATTTTAAAAATACGTAAACACTGTTTGAATAAAAAATATCGTATTTAAATGAATCGTCAATGTGGAAATCATTCCAAGGATTCGGTCAAATTGGAAAAAAAGACAACGTAGACCTCGGTCTAAATTAGCCCTATTTTTCAACTCGCCTCGACCTCACCCACAGGTATAATTTTTCTACTTCAACGTTTGTCCAATCCGAACGAAATCACGTGGAAAATACTCCAAGTATAGGGAGTTGCACTTCGAAATAATCCAATTTGCTATACCACCGCATCCTGCGAAGTTCACTCGAGATATAGCACGTAAAAGAGAACATAGTTGTATGAGTATTTATTGGTTGAAAAACTAAGCTCCGGAAGGGAAGGTCCTACCATCGACATTCACCTTAGAAAAATTCCACAACCTTGATCTTCAGTTTATAAAAGGTACGTACTTCCTTTGTACCAAATTAGACACATGTAAGCTTTGGGCGATTCGTAAGTATATAAAAGAATGACATTTAGTATATCAGAATCCATTCTTTTCGATAAGCATATTGCATCATCATCTTAATAACGAGACATGGCGAAATCACATTTCTGGTTTCGAATTTCCACTTTTTTCCCTATCGATTCGCATACGATAAAAATTAGTTAACTCTTTGTAATAATTCCGATCGAGATATTGCGAGTCTTGTTTTTTTTGTCGAATTATCAAAATATTGGTATCCGATATCGATACAGCTATTAAATTGTTACACCGTTTACTTCGGTCGATCTGATAAAATAAAATGAGAAGAAAAAAAAAAGGCGAAAGAACGAAAGAAAAACCAATAGTTTACGATTCGTGAACACGATAATCTTTAGAATGGCGTTTATACCAAATACTGTTTCAATTGCTGATTCATTATCTTGCCAAAGCAAAAAGAAATGTTTCCTTAGAATCTATTGTACTATGGTTTTATCCGTTAATCAAATCAAACGGTCGATAAATTTTTCCTAGCCGAACCTACGTATAAAGATATTATAAACGAATGCACGCTGAAAATCAAAATAACTAGGCCATACTTAAGTGCTTTTTGGGCAATTTTTCAAAATACCAATTGCTTATTTATACATTTTTAAACGTGGAAATACGAGCACATTTTCGTATAATTGTCTTTAATAAGCGATTATAGAGCATATTTCATTCGTTTCAAAGAAAATTTATCAAAATAAAGATTTGAAGTACAAAAATCAAAATTGAAGTTATTGAATGCGAAATTGGCTTCTTCCAAACCTAACCCAACCCTCGCGTGGTCTGATATATCAAAGAGATTGTTCCTTTCTTTCCATTTTTCTCTTCCTTTGCAATTTTTTTTTGGAAGAGAGTTGAATGAGGTCCCAATCATCATCACCAAAACCCTCGGTCCCCAGATGACTTGCTAACTCCTCGGAGGAGGGGGGAGGGGGTAAAACATGTACCCATGTTTCGTTTTTTACAAATTACGCACGGCGTTTGAGAGATACCGTAAAATAGGTGGTATGAGAAAATAATCTACATGAAATTTCCTATTAAACGATGCGATATATTATTGCCTACCACCATTCATTAGAAGTCCCACTATCGGTTAAGGCAAAAGGAGGTTTTCAAAAAAAAGTTTTCAAATGAGTAACTCGAAAATTTGATATAGAACCAGAAATGATTCTCGTAAAAAGACCCCCCCCCCCGTCACCCTATGCACTCCCCAAAAATGAAATGGTACAGAAAAAAGTTTCAGATAAAAGTTGTTCATTTTTCAATTTTAGACAAAAAAAGTTATTATAATTTTTTCATTTCAATCATTGCTTCCTCAGAAAACTTCCTTAAAGCTGCAGACCCATTGCTAAAATTTGAAATATTTTGAGTTACCTGAAAATTCCACCAGTTTTCATGAAATGACTCAAAAAATATGCAGAATAGAGAAAAATAGAGTGGGATAATCACAAAATTTGTGCCGCAGAAAATGTAGATATATTTTTCGTAAAAATTTGTGATAATGCATAAAATTCCTATCTTCTAAGAAGACTGGCTTCTCACCACTGCAGGATAGGAAAAAAATTGTAGAACAAAAAATTACGGATTTTCAATACTCTACAACTTTTATTCCAAGTTTTTTGTCGTATCATGATTTTTTACTCCAACATGATTTTTTTGGTGACACCCGGGTGAAAAAATTTGCTAAATTGACGATACGAAAAAAAGTTTCGAACAAAAGTTGTAGAACGTTGAAAATTAATCATTTTTTATTCTATAATTTTTTTTCTACTTCGAAGTGAGAAAGAGCTGTTCTTCTGAAAATGAAAAAATTGTGTCAATTGAGCACAATTCGGCCACTATACGTTATGCACATTCAATAATTGTGAAAATTTCCTACTTGCTACCTGTAAATCAATTTCGAATTTGAGTTCAGAGGGTTCAAATTAGGTTTAAAAAAGGTTATATACCCCAATCGGTTAAAGGTATAAGTGTTAGAAAATGACAACACGTGATTTAATGCCAATTTTAGCAAAAATTGGGCATTTTTCGCTGAGCAAATTCGACACTTGGAGAATTCCCTACTTCCTATCTAGAAACTAATTTCGAATTTGAGTTCAGGAGGTTCGAATTATGATAAACAAGTGTTTTTTGACTCAATTGGTCATCCCTACAGGACTTAACCAATGAAAAATTGCGATTTTACCTTTGCTTTTACAAAAATTGATGATTTTCTGCGGCCCAAAGATACTTGAAACAAGCCCAGACATGATTCTTAAGCCCTCAGGCCATCTTGAAGAGGTTGTGGGTTCCCAAAATGGCGTCATTCGGGTATTTTTAAAGAAAATTGGGAAAACTGAAAAAAATGAACGAATTTGGTCTAAGTACAGGTTGATAGTGTATCTTGGTGTCATTAATGATATATTGCAAGAAAAAAAATTTTCGACCCGAAATGATCCATTTATGAAGGGAAAATGGACGAAAAAATCAGTTTTTCGCATTTTTGAAGATGACGCACTACGATATCAAGTTCTACAAAAATATGAGGTTGAACATCCAGACAAAGTACGCAATATTTTTTTTTCAGAATTGCACCTCTGAAAGGGGTTACCAAAATGGCTCTTAGAAAGCTTAAAATGTCTATTGGACCATGAAAAAGTGCTCGGAATTATTTCCAAAAAATTCCAAAGATGTAAAAAATTATCCCCTACCCCCAAGACAAATGGTCAAAAAAAAAGGGTTAAACCATAAAAATTCGGAAAACTCTTTTTTACGTAAATAACTTGAAAACTTTTAGAAAATGAAAAAATAGTATACAGAACGAAATATTCTTCATAAAATTTCCTACGAAACCATAACATGAGTTATTTTTCTTTAGAGAAGAATGCATTTCAAATAAATCCATAAAGAAGGAAGACCAGCATATAATCCAAATGAAATTACATATAAATCCAGTAAAAGAAAAGCTTTTATTACTTTTTTAATAAATAAGGTCATCTCAAAGTGGTAGAAGAAAATCACAAAACGAAACCACAATTCGAAAGTTAAAATGAAGTTTCATCTTGATGAAATTAAATCCACAGAACTCTACGACCAAATCCGGCTAAAATGCGAATAGTAAAATTTCGACATTCTAAAATTCATAACTTCCTACCAAATCCAGCCAACACTTTGAAACCGAACTTACTACTCGTATTTGTATCAATATTACAGATACAGAAGCAATAACCGACACAAAAGCTACATACAATATCCAAAGTACCCATATTATGCACATTCGAGTTTTTTCTCAACGCACGAATTTTACGGATCAGTTTGCGTTATAGAATACAATATACAAAACAAAATGCTATAAACTTTTCCTGCTTTATAAACTCGTATATAAATGATAAATTCAAAAGAAAAAAAAACAATTGAACCGCAGAAGACAGAACGTAACAAGAGATAGCTATGTAAATACATATTCAGACAATGGGTTCAAATGTACGGGAATTAAATACCTACTTAAAGAAAAACACACATCATAAACACCTACACGCCTTGGTACTTATACCAACTACTTCATTAATTAAAAACAGTTTTAGTAGTCAATTTGAATTCATTAAGTAGGCACACCGCACCCTCGACGTATCCTGGTCAATGTCCAGACGAAGATTTTTTATGTAAAAATTCTCAATAATAATAGAAAACCTATGAAGATGTTTGAGCCCGAATCTAGTCCAATCTAAATGTTAATTTCCGTGCAGAACAGCTATAATAATAATTCAAAAACTATCTCGTTTATTTGGCCAACATAAATAAACCCCTATTTTTATTATAAAATTAATTATAAAAGTTAATTAAAAAATTTTGTCAACAGTGTTTAATATTCTCGAGTATTTTAATGGGGAAATGTGAGCTATGTCGGGTAATGCTTTTCGGAAAATTCTGTCGTTTCGTAAAAGGCTCCTAAAATTTAACGTAACACCAAAGAACACGGTGTACATATTTCGCGAAATTTCCATCAAAATATTCTAAAAACGAAGCACCCTCTTATATTGTTATTTATCCGATTCATTTGACGTGGAAATATTGAAACCAATTAAGAGATTTCAACATAATGGAATTTAGAGGGTGTAAAACGATCAGATTAAAATATTAGAGTCTCAGACAGGAATAAAAATGTCACTTTGGTCGTATTGTTGAAATAATCACAACTAATCGTTCAATTTTACTCCCATAACGTCATGATTTACCCATTTCTGGTAACATTTTTTCGTTCTTGAATCGAGGGGACGAAGTTAGTTTTCATTATAAATAAAAATGTCAACAGTTTGAAGGGTTTAAATCATTCAAAAGGTGTATAAAAAATTACACTTTTATATTATTATGATACCGCTGTCAATCTTCTCTGGAAACAAGAAACGAAACAAGATTAACGCACGTACGTCATGCGCTCGTTTCAATACTCAGAAACTAAAACGTGGTATATTGATATTTAACCACCTTGAAAATCAAAGAACTGTTTACTAAATGAATATTTAATCTTTAATTAGTTTTTAGTTCAGATTTCCAGTTATTTGCCGGCTATTTCAAGTAGACGAAGAATCATTAAGTATTACACGTGATGTTTACATTCATTAGTACTCATGTTTCTAACTCACCTCTGAACTGAATAGTAGGAATATTCGCAATGTTCCAACTCCAATGCACTGTTCGATAATCACAAATCGTACGACGAATTCCTATCGGTACCGATAAATCACAACACGAAAGATCACTTTAAAAATTCGAATTGAATTCAAGTACAAACGAGAACAAAATTACACTCGCGTATTAATAATCGAAGTCGAAGATTCGGAATAATTATTGTACGTACAATAAACTCACTACCACGACCACGAACCACGAAACCAAAAAATATGTATAATTCTTTACGTACAAGTACAATAATGCTGGTATTTTACTATTTTCGAAATATTAAACACGCATGTAAACAATACACATGCGACACCCGCATAACACACATGTACACTCCTTCCTCTACCACGATTTATAATACACAAGCTGTGAAACGAAGAACATCGAAAAGCATGATTAAACGCTTGTTGCTTAGCGGCTTTTTTGTGCCAGTGTTGCCTTCTTGATGATTCGTAAGGAAACGTTTTCCACAAAATAATGTTGAATCATTATGGGATTGCGGTTTGAATTGAATATTTTATTTTATTGATTTATTTTGTATTGTAATCAATTTATCATCGGGAAATAATAATCAGGTAAAGGATTTGGTATTTATGGTTGAAATGAGTAAATCATTTCCGAATTCCGAACAAGAGAACTATTTTTTCGACGAAATTTTGATACAGTTTGCAGTACATTACTTAAAGTTGATGATAAATTGGTAATTTGAAGTAATAAAAAAGTTAAAAAAGAATTGTGAACATAATAGTTATATCAAAATACCTATTAATTATAAATAATAACTGAGTAATTGACCATTCATTTTTATTTTTGATTTGAAATAAAATTTTTCAAAATCTTCAAGATTTAGAAGCCCAATGATGATTTGAAAGTATGAGAAAATTATCGAATGCAATTATTATCAACCTGATAAATTCTGGGGTTGTTCAAATTGAAATTAAATTCATATAAAACTCATTTTTTTTTAATAAAAGTTTTCGGTTTCATTTTTTTTTAAATTACCTACTGATCACCCAACTTTAGAAATTAGCAATTTCATTTCCTCAAAACAAAATTGAATAATTAATGTGGTTTTCTAAATTATCACAGTCAAGCTTTGGATCAACTTAAGAAATTACGACACACCCACAATCTCAGCATAGAAACGTTTCAGTTGAAATAACTTTGAAATTTGTATGGGAACTAACACTGTTTCAGATTTTACAGTGTTGTTAAAGAAAAGTCCAGTAAAATCATGCACCACAACTACAGCTATTTACAAACATTTTGCAAGAAAACTGTTAGCATACATCTGTACATTCTTCCAGTCTGTTACGTCTTAATTAATTGACTTTAATTAAATCTATTTCGGTACAGAGTAGAAAAACATCGAGGAAGAAGAGTCATTTGAAAGAAAGTGGCACAATAAACCACCTTTCTTTTCTTGCGACGAATCAGCATAATTTTTCCGTAATTTTTACACTTTTACTTTAATCAATCATTCAACTGAGAATCACTGACCTATTCAAAGTAAAGAGAGCATAAACATCAACTGTGGTTAATTTATTTTGAATTTGAATCAGTACAATTTTGAAAGGTGATTTATCATTTATGGAAAAAGACTCGTAACATATCCGCGTTTATAATTCAAAAGTTTGAAATAGTTCTTGGAAGTGAAGTTTTTCGAGAAAGAAAAGGAATATATTTATATTTCAATCTTAATAAAGTATAAATATTATTTTAAATTTTTAAATTTTGGCTTAAATAATTTATTATCTACCTAAATATGTTTCAGATATTATCTTTTGCGAATTTGTCGATTATTCGCATATCAATGATCATTATCAATTTGACATAATTATCAGGATTGTGCAACAGGATGGTATCACATTCTTCACATTTCTTGCATTTTAAAATTTTTTCAACTTTGATTTCGCAGTCAAGTCGAAATTTTTACGAGTAACGAAGCACGTACGTAGATACTTACAGCAGGTACTTTTTAAATACTTGACTGTAATTACGTAAATACATATGTAATGTGATACAAATAATCGCAAAAAATCGTGTTATATCATGAAATGCATACATTTTTTCACGGTCATAATTTGAGCGAGTGAATTCATTCGATTACTCAGAATAAATCTCTAGCTGAAAATATTTTTAATATTTCACGTTTGGTTGAAGCTACGAATATAATTTTAGAAGGTCCAGATTCAGGTATTCCATATAATGCTTTAGCGGTCAAAAAGGTAGACTGATAAGCAGCTGTTTACTAATAATCGAGATGGAGATGGAATTGTGCCTAAGGTTTCTAGTAACACCTGGCACGCGACTGACAAGTTTTTTAACATTAACTGCTGGCATGGTGCTTCTTCGATCGTATTTCACCTTTATCATCGACAACGAAAATGTGGTTTATATAGGTGAGTATTCACATTGGTATCTTGCTCGAGTTCGAAAACATTTTATGGCCCATGATTATTCGCTGAGATTAAAAATACATTCTACTTAATTGGCTAGCGGTACGTTTGCATTTCGTGTATTTGAATATAACAAGAATAAATTTTTTTCACCGATTAGGGATTTAACCTGGAACCGGATTCAATTTTTTTCATCCTGAGATTAATCAGTAGACGATGGAAAATTGTGAAAAATGTACCTATTTAAAATTTAGTACCAATCGAGTTTTATAGTTTGGCAATGAAGATGCAGGTTTTCTGCTTTAAAGTATATTCTGTGAGCTGAATCTGAAACGAAAAAATTCAAACTTTGAATTTTAAAACAAAATTAACGGCTGAAGTGCTCAACTACTACAGCACTTACGTTAATAAATTTCTAAAGAATCTTTGCAAATTGAATAAAAACTCAAAAATAGTCTAAAGCAATATTTTAATTGCAATCAAACAAGCAATTTGAAAACAAAATCAAGATGGAAAACACAAAAAATAAAACGATGGAACCGAACATAGAAGGGTCTGACTCTGCAATATTAAATAATATACGTATCTGTAAATAATGTGCAAAAATTGTAATATATGTATTAATTCAAAATAACACCTTATTCACATATTAGTACAACTTGAACGGTTTTCGTGTACGTGTAGTTGCCTATAGCGAACATTGCAGGATTGGAGTAGTAGAAATACCTAGAATAAGAGCTGCACCAACATAAAACTCGCATAATGATCAACCAAATAATTTTAATTTATCGATTCCACATAGAGACTAAAATAATTTTATTTCAATTATAAATTTCATAAGAACTCAACATTTCTAAAAAAAAAAAAAAAAAAACACTTACAAAACATCCAAAAAGTGTTCCTTTCTAAGATTTTTCTAATTTTTCAAACGCATCTGCCAACCTTTCTAATATTTGAAAATTGAAATTTCTGCTTCAACAGCGTGAAATTCAACACTGTAGCTCAAAAATAATATCAAATAGGTATTTAATTTTTCTTTCAATTTAGGTATGTACCATTGTACCTACTTGAAATGAAAATTGAAATGCGATCACAGCCAAATAATTAGTGAAATATTTCTAAGATCTTCTTTACGATTCTTCAGCACTTCGCTCATGTCAGAATAAAGAACTTCATCCGCTGTCTACTGTCATGTTTTCATCCGGATTCAGGGTTTGATTTTCTTTTGCTGTAGCAGTCTAATATTTTCATAAATGTTTTGAAATAAATACCGACTTTCAAGAAATATTCATTTGTAGGTATTGCACTCTCATAATAAGTCGTCTGTTGTATCTTTCATTATCTTGATTTTTGATTGCTCAATTCTGGATTCATATTTTCGTCTGATTTCGATCATTCGCTGGGCTAGGAGAAGTTATCTACTTGTAAGTTGTATGACAGAAGGGTAATGAATTTCAATTCAAGCGAGGAATAACTGATACTGAATAAGTACTTGCAAATTGTACCAGTAAAATAAAATAAAATTCAAATTGAAAAAAAATAAAAAATCGTCATTCGTCTTTCGTTCTTTAGCGCTCCGACGAGTAAAATACGTACTAAAAATTGTAAAATAACAGGCCTCGCGCAATAATTGATTACCAATTTGACCAATCCGTTGATTTTTAAAAATCGTTGCGAACATCTTATCAATGACGATTATCTACGAAATCGCACGATTCCGGCACACTTGATCGTTTATTTTTAAAATCGAAATTCTAGAAATAGCTCCGTTTGCCATGACTTTTTAAGGTGAAAATAAAGAAATGTCCATAATTTTTCGATGATCTAGTTTATCATCGTTTTTGAAGTATTCACGAAAAAAAGTACACGTCTTCATGTTTTATTGGAACGTGTCGGAATTAGGAATACTGAAAATCTCGCAGTAAGTATTAAACTGATGAAATTCTCTTATCATGTTAAGACGTTTAATTTTCCTTTTCAGTGTCAATGTAAATATAGATACTTGTTGTGAAAACAAAATATTTCAGTGTTTGTTTATTTCTCTGCTAATTTTCTGATTAATTTATCATTAGGCCTAAGTATAAACTATCTTCTGTCGGTATAGTGATCCTAATTAAATCATCGCAGTAAATAATGATATATCATTTTCGTGTGTCACTTTAGATTGATTCTACAATAGAATGAAGATTTCTCAACGTTTCAATGAAATTTCATCATTTTACTCGACACTGCGTTGGTCAAAATTACCCATCAAGAAGACAATTTTGAAGTGAGTTTGATAATTCGAATTTTTTAAATAATTTATTACTTCTTAATTGTGCTGTACTTATAGGCAAACCTTCAGCGTGATGTTACCAGCGATATGAAAGTATATCTCGAGTTCATTTCCAAATCGACTTATCTAGGCATGGAAAAGAAATATTTTCTTCTTGGATTATTAAAAAATAGGTAAGTAATTTATTTTTAAATATTTTATTACATGATTTATATCAATGTAAATTACACAGCTGCATCGGAGATATCATACTCGTTCCATGTATCAAGGTATTTTCAAATATCCGTATAAAACCATTCGTAAAGATAGACATGAAAGACAGAACCGATGCTCAGCTATTTCATGTGTGTAAAGGTTATTTGAATGTGACTGATAATAAGAAAACGTTTCTCTTATTTACTTCTTTTGAAAAGTTGAAACACACTTCTGAACATATCGAGGTATACAGATTCATATTATAAATGAAATTCAACTGAGGAACGAAAAATTAATTTTCATCAAAGTATCGAAGGTAATAACAATTTTTATTTCTTTTTTTTTCGAACCACTCGAAATTTCTCATACTGGACATATACTTGCGTTAAATGATAATTAATTTTTAAAAAAAGACTCTGATTACGCTTATCTGTGCTTATCTAAAGACGAATCATTTAAATTAAAAGTGATCATTCGTTGATTTATAGTAAACAATGAACTAATTATCTAGGTAACTTAATTACCAATTAGTTGTTATCGCCGATATAAGCGACGAATTTCCTGTTATAATTATTGGCAATTTAGCATCGGAGATGAATTCGAAAAGCCATTGTTGTACCCAAGTGTGAATCATCGAGCTACGTAATATGTAAAATTATACAAAAAATTATAGATACTACTCATTCTTCAAATCTAACCAATGCACGTGTTGGGTTTCAAAGAATACTAACAGCATTAGCATTCGATAAAAATCATAGGTATAATGGTTATTTGAAAGTATTTGTATTACAATAACATCTCCATGAAGAGTTCCATAATATTGAAAGGTTTTGATATTTACTCATTCACATACATATTGATGAGTCTGTGGCTCTTCTTTTTTTCATTATGATAAATGAATTTTCGAAACAATCCGTTGCTCATCTATGAAAAGAATTTATTTGTATATGTTTAGTTGACTGAAAGATGAAAATGGTGAGGTCGATTTTTTTTTCACCATTATCGTCGAAATCTAAAAAATTGAAACGTTCAATGTTTGAATTTCTGTCGAGTTATGTTAATATACATATTTTTCTATTTATTATAAAACATAGTCAGTTATGTTAGTGATTTTCATAGCTCAACTTTTCACTACATATGCATTTCAAAAACATTATTCATATTAATGAAATTCTATATGTATTCGAATCCCCTCCAAACAATTCGTAGCTACCATGTTACTAATATTTATACAGTGAAATGCAATCTGCGTTTTTGTAAGACTTCATTCGTGCTTTTACATCTGTCTGCATGAGTAATATAAATTTTAAAATTCACTTTGTGGAACTTTCGCTGTACGAATACTACTTCAAACGATAGCTTGGTAGATTTCATAGGCTGAATGAATTAACGCTTAATAAACTAACAACACAGTGGTATTTAAAAAAAACTGAAACGTCAATAAGATAATCAACTGCCAAGTTCATGGTTAAGTGAAAAATTGTGCGACTAGAAGTCTTTAATTAAATACTCCCACCATCGAGGAAGCAACCATTCGGTTTTGGAATTTGGTCACTTGGGTTATGAAGTGGAGCAATCTTGATGGTATTTCGGTTCGGTTATCGGTTTAGTTAACTAAGAAATTCAATTTCGGCCTAGGGTGGATACCTCAAGGTGGTCTGTAGATCCGTGATAGTATAATTTAAAGATAAGCAAAATCTTTAGATAACGAGTAATGAAGTTTGTAATCTAGTGTGTAAATCCACTACATCTGGCTTATCTCGAAAAAAGATTAGATTAGCATGGTTGCCTTTTTTTTTGGTAAATGAGACCCAAGACAATTCTCCAGACAAAACGTAGGTACGATATTGATGAATCATATTACGTGATTCATACGCATATTCGCGTATTAGTCCAGACATTATTTTGAATTTTAAATGAACGCGAATTCGTACGATGAATACTGCCGATAGGAATGGGAATTTATATGAGTTTTGTTTATTGTGCATATTATCGGTATCAATGAAATGTCACCGTCACCGGTGAGATTATTTTCGTGTCAGCTGTTTGGTTTTAACTCCCGAGGCTATGAAGAGCTCAGAATGTGTGGGTACGACCTTCGAAGAAGTTTTTTTTTGCTCGGTATTGAAGAAGCGGAAGTACATCTGATAGTGTGCTAAAATATTCTATTGATGACTGGCACGTCGGTCTTTTTCTTCGCAGGGTTAGTCGTTATTTTCAGGTTTTGGAATGTACGGTAGTTGTTCTATTCCTCGAAATTATTTGTCCTTCTGAAAAAATAACTCCCATATTTGTTTCCGTTGCAAAAAAAAGATCAGAAGTTATGAAAAACTGGATAATTTTCAAAAATTAAAAATTCTCTATATCAACTCTTCAATGTAGGTTTCTTCACAGTAAATGAGGTTGAAAAAATTTTACCTTCCCAAAATGTGAAATAAATAGGCTCCAAGTTGGCTCAAATTTCTAAAAAATTGAAAAAGAACACGAAAAATTGAAAAACTGTCAACGTTTTGAGATAGGAAACTGTACTGAAAAAGATATTTTGTCAAATTTGGGATTTTTTTCGATTTCAAATTTTTTTTTCAATAATTGTATGTTTCGAGAGAAGTTGAAGCTTCATAATATCTTCTTTGAAGAGTCTAAAAAACTTTTCAACAGCAGTTCCACTTGAAAAAGATTACATTGATAAGTTGAAATTCAATTTTTTTGATTTTTAATTATTTTTTTCTAAAATTTGAAATAAAGGAAAGAAATTCTGCATTTTTCTACTTCAAACGCGAGAGTCGTGAAATTGAAACTTCTTGACAGCTCATTTTCACAGGTGCTTAGATATCATCAGTTTGATTTTTTTTTCAATTTTTTTAATCGGATTGTAATATTGCTCAAATTAAACTTAATCAGTTCAAAATTGAACTGTTTTGAAGGCTTGGTAACAATTTTTCATAGCAAACTGTCTGAAAGCGATTTTTATTGGGTATTGGCTTTATGAGAGGGGGAGGGGGGATAGAATTGATTTTTTTTGTAATTTCACACTAGATAAAAATAATCATTTTTGAGAAAATTTTAATTGAAATTGTGATACTCGTACAACAGCTACTCGAACTTATCGTAGTAATGGAAGACGATTTCAACCTTTTTCAGGGGTTCCAAAAATCATTATTCATAAAATTTGTAAATTTTCTTCATTTTATGTTACTGCAAAATAAAAGTGTTTTCTAAAAATTGCCTCTTATAGAATTGGAGAGCTAAAATAAATGCATTGTTCATCTTTCTGTTGAAATTTTCCCAAGGATAGTTTTTTTGATGTTGAACTGAAATACGAGATACGATGGATTTTTTATTTTTATGCACCTCTGAAAAAATTATGAAAATGAAAACATCTTTTAGATAGACTTTTTGAATGAAAATTGATATTTCTTCTGTTTTAGTCATTATTTTCCTATATTTTCCCCATTTTTTGAAATTTTGAAACTTTGGGGCCTCATGATAAAACTTCAGAAATGTTGGAAAGCTGATATTTTTTTATCACGTTCATTTCGCCCGATTTGGGCACTATTCAACGTTAATACGAATCGATTTTCAGGAAAAATTCCCATCTTTGATTGGGAAGGGGGGG
>FIZU01055107.1:0-13243 GCA_900064475.1 Pseudococcus longispinus
AAAAAAATCTGAAAAATCTCAATTTTTCACCAATCTGCAACTTTTTAACCCCGTGGTAGGGTAAGAAAAGTGGTATCTAATTTCGAGGTCAATGGTTTGAGCAGGTGTAGAAACTCAAATCGCAACTTTTCGGGGTGTGTCCGACGTGTCACGCAGGTGGCACTACCCAAAAGTAACAAAAAAAGGTGTTTTTTTCGAAAGTTACCCCACTTTGAGACCTCCTAGCTTTGCTTCCCTTTGAGCTAGGAGTCTAAAATTTTCTATGGTTCATTCCCAATAAAATAAGAACTACCTACCCCCTTGAATTTGGTCAAAATCCAAGATGTTTTTTTCTTTCGCTTTCTCTCCTAATGCATATTGCATAGTACTGCTCCAAAATACAGGTTCAAGAATAAAACCTGATTTATTTTTTAAAATTCGAGGTATACGAGTATCTTGCTTTAATTTTTCATTATTTTGCTCCTTCAAAAAAATGTTCATTCTAATTAAGCAACTCATATGTGTATTAGGATGGAGTGAAAAAAAAACATACCTCGGATTTTGACCAAATTCAATGAGATGGTTCATTTTAAGTTGGAGATGCACCATAGAAAATTTTGGACTCCTAGCTCAAAGGGGGGGGGGGGGGGGGGGTGGAGCTGAGGGTGCTTTGCCACCAGCCTGGTATCTCGATCACCCCCTAAAACATTGCAATTTGACTTTCTACACCTCCCTGGGTCATTCTTGTTGCCTTTTACCAGGGTGTTGAAAAGTTGCAGATCGTTGAAAAATCTAGATTTCTGAGTTACAAAAAAATAAAATACCCTCTGATTCCTACCGAAACCGAATCAAAAGGGCCCTATTTGATGCAGAAAAATTATTTTGATTAAAAAGTTGAAAATTTTTCACTGCTGTTTTGCCGATTTTCGATTTTTATAAGAAATTTAAATTTTCTAAATTTTTCATATTAAAAATTTATTTTTGTAAAAATCGGAAGTTGGCAAGATTGCATTGAAAAATTTTCAATTTTCTAATTGAAATAATTTTTCTGCATCAAAAGGGTTCTTTTAGG
Organism: Pseudococcus longispinus; assembly: GCA_900064475.1. NCBI lineage: Eukaryota > Metazoa > Arthropoda > Insecta > Hemiptera > Pseudococcidae > Pseudococcus > Pseudococcus longispinus. Next base: position 1,052 of record FIZU01055107.1, read on the forward strand.
TTCGGGTTCAGTATCAACCAGACGATATTTGATTTTTTTTGAAACTCAAAAATCTAGATTTTTCAGCGATCTGCAATTTTTCAACCCCCTGGTAGAGGGCAATCAGTGGTATCCAATTTCGAGGTCAATGACCTAAGGAGGTGTAGAAACTCAAATTGAAATTTTTCAGGGGTGACCTAAGTACCGGGCAGGTGGCACTACCCAAAAGTGGCAAAAAACTGTATTTTTTTCAAAAGTGACCTAACTTTAAGCACCCCTGCTCCATCTCCCTTTCAGCTAGGGGTTTAAAAATTTTTATGGAGTATCACCAACTCAAAATGAACCACTCCCTTGAATTTGGTCAAAATCCGAGGTATGTTTTTTTTCAGTCCACCCTAATGTGTATTAGGGTGGACTGAAAAAAAAACATCCCTTGGATTTTGGACTAAATTCAAGGATGTGGTTCATTTTGAGTTGGAGATGCACCTTAGGAAATGTTGGGCCCTTAGCTTGAAGATGAATTGAGCTGGGGAGTGGGGAGGGGGTGTTCAAGTGAGATAAATTTCGAAAAAACACGTTTTTTTTCCACTTTTGAGTAGCGTCATCTCCCTGGTACCTCGGTCACCTCCCTGAAAAGTGCAATTTCATTTTCTACTCTTCCTTAGGTCATTGACCTTGAAATTACATACCAGATATTGCTCTCTATCAGGGGGTTGAAAAGTTTCCGATTACTAAAAAATTGAGATTTTTGAGTTGAAAAAAAAATACTCTCCGCTTCCCAAATCTAGACCTGAAAGGGCCCATTTAAGGCAAAAAAGTTACATATTTCAATTTATAAAATTTCAAAATTATTCATATAAATCGAAATTTCCTAATTTTTCATTGTGAAAATCTATTTTTTTAAAAATCGAAAGTTGGCAAAACTGCAACGAAAAATTTTTAATTTTTTAATCGGCATATTTTTTTGGCATTAATAGGGTCGTTTTAGATCTAATTTTGGTACCAAGCAGGAGCGTATTTCATTTTTTTCTAACAACTCAAAAATTTTGATTTTTCAGGGCAGCAAGTGGTTTCCAATTTCGAGGTCAATGACCTAAGAAGTTGTAGAAACCCAAATTGCAGTTTTTCAGTGGACGAATGAGGTAACAGGCAGAAAGCACTACCCAAAACACAACCGCTGTTCCTTAACGTTGAATTATTTTTGAAAAAAAACACAAGTTTTTGAGATTTTGACATTCTCTCTTTGCTGAAAAATCCCTAGAAATTAGAGACCTACAATTTGAAATTCTGAATCGACTTCTATATGCGATTAATATTTCGATCTGAATTATTTAAAAATATTTCAAGTCCCAATAGGAGCTTTGAAAGTTTGCAGATAGTGTTTTTTTACATCTTCAAATTCCTTAATCATTTTGCCTTGTACAATTTTTAAAAAATTATGAATTCAAAATGTTTTTTCAATGTTAAATTTTTTAAGTGTAATGAAATCGTTTTTTTAAACCGCCGTAAGTCCCATTTTTGTGAAAATACGTTTTTTTAAAAATGAAATCAGTTCCTCTTACGTACGAGTAGATAGATGACATAATATTAAAAATTCACGTTAATTATGCACAATTTTTTTTTATCGTTTAAATTATAGTTAAAAATGTTATTTTTAGAATTTTTTCTGTAAAAGCATAAATTTTTATTTGAGTATGGCCAGGTCATACTTTATAACGAACCATTATTACTTTTATCATATACTTAGGTCATAGGTTTTATGAATTAGTTTTTTTGTTTCCTGAAAAAAAAGTTTTTGTGACTTGTGATTTTGTAAAAAAAAAAAAAAAAACTGATTCAATTATCCGTCAGATTTTCATTTTTTAAAAATTATTTGATTAGATTTAAATGCAATGTATCTAAATATTGGTACAAATTGTATTAAAATTTTCACTCTGCAAAATTGAATAATATCAATTTCCTCGCAAATAGCACTTTCAACGCATGAAACTTCTGAAATTAAAAATGTCAAAATAAACTCAACGTCAAACTTCTACAGAATTTCGATTTGGGGGTTCAAAATTTTAAAAAATAAGTTTTTTCAAAAATAACCCTATTTTTAGGATCCCTGGATCCATATTTCTACTTTCAGGGTTCCAGGTGGCTGCAATTAGAAAAAGTATTTAATTTTCTATTCTCTACCTTAATGATTGCCAATGAGGGATTTTTCTGATAAGATGGAGCTAGAAGGCCTTTTTTTTTTTTAGTAATAAGGTCCTCTCTTTTTTTTGTGAATAAAAATGAAAAAAATTGGAAAAAATTACGCTTCAATTAATATCTTCTTTTTCGGGGAAAAAATGATTCATTTGAATTAGAGAGTTACCTAATTATATAAGTACGTGCGTATAAAAATGTATTATCAATAGATAATTAATGATTATGAAACTTGAACCGATAGTCTAACATTACTGATTTGGGTACATCTCTCACACAAATTCATAATAATTTAAAGTACCATTATAAAGAAAATGATTAAAAAATACGATTACTTGTAATTATTACTCACTTCTGTATACAATATTGATTGTAACAAGTATATATAGGTATTTTTTAGTATACTGCCTTTAACTGCATTGGTAGTCAGGTACTGATATACGAAGAAACCTTATCTCCGATAATTCCCTCCTTATCATTGTTTTCAAGTATCAAGTTTTTAGGTATATTATTCGAATTACGGTTAAAAACTTAATGAAGAAATTTTTCTCTTATGAATACATCCATCTTTTGTTTATATTCAGATAGGTACCTACCAAATACCATTTGCTGTCTAATTATCATCTATCGTCCGTTATTTGATTGAAAACTGGTTTCACTTGATGACATCGTTTATAAATAGATCTTCGAAAAATTCACGTAAAAGGAACGAAAAAAGATGATAATTTGGATTCGAACATTATCAGTTTTTAATTTTAAAACATCAAATAATTACACACAAATGGAGGGGCGACGTAATTCTAATGAACTTGACTCGTGTGAGAGGATATCCAAACAAAATATCAATTTTTTATATTTCAAGTGACATTAAAGATAATTTGGCTATTTTTTTCGCGCACGTGGGATTGACAAAACATGAGAAAATTTTTTATCAGCGTAGCAGAACGCTATATACAGTGAATTATTTTCATCTATCGCTGATAAGACAAGAAGAGATGATTAAGTGGGCAATATCTTGAAATTTTTTAGAAAAAATTCGCCAAAACAAAATAATAATTTATGTAATGTCTAATTAAAAAGAAAACAACTCACCTTATCATTAAAAATAACGTCGTGCATTTTGAACGAAATTCATCGCTGTTGCATTGCTATTTTTTACTGCTCGAATTCATCCATCGTCATTGAACTGCATTATATATTGATTGACACGAATTAAAATTCTCATAGGAATAAATCTTGCAAAAATATATCGATAAAATAATCGTTCACTGAGCAAATTTTAAAATGAACAAGGAATAACACAATCTGCTTATGGTTTGTCACAAATACATTATAATGAATGGCTTTCTGCTGCGTTGATGTGGATGTGGCCGGTACGATACGAAAATATTTAGGTTGATCAGTGTTACCAGCGTGAAAAATTTTTTCGAGTAGTTTAGTTTTAAGATAACAGTATACATAAACATGAACATGTGCAAATCATTAACGTTATTCGTAGCTAGGCTAGCGAATTTCAATATTGGTTTGTTATTCAGGCGAGTCCGGGTGAATATTCTCTTGATTCGAGCTTCGAGTTGCTGGGAATTTCTGAAAATGATACATATCAAATTTTACGAAGAATTATATGTTTCGATGTATTTTGGTATTTATTTGATACAAATTTAATGTATTTATTTAAATTATGAGGTATTATTCTTATCGTAGACTACTGTCAATTCATCATACCTTTTGATGGGTTTTCATCTGTCATAAACGATTCGAGCAGGATGAGGTTGAAACTCGTAGCATGTTCAATGAGTTCCGTTTCTCGTCATTCGTGCTGTTTTTTTCCATTTCATTTTTTATCGAAGTGAATTTTTTTTTGTAAAATTATTGGAAATGCTTTGAAAATTTTTTCTCGACCGATTCTGGAAATTCTTGAAACAATAATTATTTCATGAAATGACGTTTTATGCCCTTCATGAATTTCAAAAGTCGAGTGAAAAGTAAAATTATATTTTAATTAGGTAATCAAAATCGATGATTTTTGATTTGAAAGAAAATTTTATTCGTATTTAGTAGGAATCAGTTTTCTATTGGTCGAAAAATTTTCGCTTATACTTGATTTTTATTGAAAAATTGAGAAGAATAAATCCAAGTTGTAATTTTTAAAAAATATGAATTGGAATTTTTTTTCTTGCACTATGATTTTAAAATTGGGCAACTGATATTTTAGATTTAATTTTTTTGTGTTAGCTACATTTTTTACATCTATTTCACAATTTTATTCTATGAATTTATTTCATACCTAATAATTTTCCAAATTTTGAGTAAATAATCAGCTACATAACTCTCACCACAAATCAAATATTTGTACCTATTACATAGTTTTATGTAAAGATACCTACTTACCTAAATTGAAATTTTTTTCAATTCATGAATTACATTTTCTTTTTTTCATCACATTATATTTAAGAATTTTCATAAGCTGAAATTGAAAAAATTTTCAGTTTTAAATTTTTACAAAAAAATCAATTAATATAAAATTTTTTTACAACTTTGATTTTTTTCTCAATTTTTCAATTTTTTTGTCAGATTTCAAAATATGACTACAATATTAGGATTTTCAAACATTTTTTTACATCTATTCTTTTTCAAAACACTCCAACCCAAATTTTGAAAAAAAATTTACAATCAAAATTAATACATTGCAATGTCGTTATTTGCTATCTCAAATTCTTTGAAAATTATGAAAATTGACATATAATCTGAAATTTCCCTAAAAAATTTACAATCTCGAATTGAAAAAAAAAATCATTTCATAGAAAAAATGTCATCGCATACTTCTTGAATTTTTTTCATTTTTGACCCTATTTTCAGAAGCTTTTACATTTTTTGATTTTTTGTCAACTCCAAAAATTTTTAATTTCATGATTTTCAAACATTTTTCAAATTACGAAAATTTTTATTTTAAAAAATGTTTAAATAAAAAATTGTTAGAATGGTTTTTCATTTCTAAATCAAAAATTGTGACAATCTCAAATTAAGATGATTGAAAATTCTACAAATTAAAAAAAAAAAAAAAACTCATAATGTAATTCAAGGTTGATATGTAACAGGTTCTGAAAGTGCTGAAAAAGTCCTCTATTTTTTAATCTCAAACTTTTCAAACATTTTTCTATTTCTTTTCAAATTACAAAATTTTAAATTGGAAAAAAATTAAATCAAAAATAGTTAGAATAATTTTACATTGTAAGATAAAAAATTGTGACATTCTCAAATTGAGTGAAAACCTTACAAATTTTCTTGAAAAAAACTCATAATGTAATTCAAGGTGTGCAATAGGTTCTGAAAGTGCTGAAAAAGTCCTCCATTTGACAAAATGGTGCTGAAAACCAAAAAAGTGTTGGAAAAGTGCTGAATTTTACTCAAAAGTCTTGCATTTTTCATTCAAAATTCATTAATCCCACCCCCTTCCATGAATATCATTTTGAATAGGTGAATTTGAGCTTTTGAATTACTTTTTTTAGAAAAATTGTTGCAGTCTCTTCACTCGGGCTCAATGCTAATTTTAACAACTTGATAAGGGACATTTTTAAATGATTTTATATAAATTCACATTCTTTTTTGACCCCCCCCCCCCTCCCAAGATTGCTGTCTTTTTTTTTTTTTTTTAAAAAAACCAAATTTTTTTTTTTTTTTTTTTTTTTTTTTTTTGCAAAAACTCAAATTATTCTTATTTTATGGCGAGGGGGGAAGCTCGCAAACTTGAGAAAAAACACCCTGCTGAAGATGTTACAATATTAAGAAGTAGCCCCGAAAAAGTGCTGAATTCTAATTTTAAAAATTTTGTTAGACACTTGGTAATTTTTAGTAAGTACTTATGAAAAATAATTTCAGTTCGAAGAAAAAATTTATGTTATTTAAAAATTTTTAATACTAGGTATTTACAATTTCAAATGTTTTTCTAAATTTTTTACATTTTTCAATTTTATTTACTAAATTGAAAGTTTTATAGGTTTCAAAGTGCACAATCTACATTTTTTTGGAAAAATTTTGCTGTGTCAAATTATTTGAAAAACATGCAATTCTAAATTTATAAAAAAGTTTTCAGTTTTATTTGGTAAAAATATGTTTTTATTTCAGATTTTTAGATGAAAATTATAAAATACAATTACAAGTACCCACTCTCAATTTTTTTCAAAATTTGTTTCATTGATTTTCAAAAATTTTTCCATATATTTTCAAACATAAATTACTAACAATCAAAATTTTTTATTTTTATTTTAATTCCCTATTTTTTGAGAATTAGTTAATTTTTCCAACATGACTGTGCCTACTCGCCTACTTAGGTAGTTTTTTTTTAATTTCTGAAATGATACGAATTTATTTATTTATTTTAAAATAAAATTTCAAATAACAATGTATGTTATCAATTTTTTCATTTCATTCATTTTATATCACCTAGGTATTAGTACCGAATTACGAAAAACTTTAGATAATTATCTCTTAGGCCTAAGTATAAATTTTTTACCAAAAAAATTTCATTATTAGATAGTTGTTTTAAATTTACGAAAATAGACCTTCAATTTTCACGCTTGGAAATTCATTTTCAAATGATAAAATATTATCCAAATTATGATTTTCCATCAAAGTTCTCCACATTTTCTTTTTTTTCTATCAAGTTGATGCCCCAATACATTTCCAGTCTTCGAAATAAATACTTATGTATTTTTTAAATTATAAATTCTCAAATGTTTGACATTTCAACAACGTTATGCCATTCTTGGTATTTATCATAAAAAATGCAGACATTTTAAATATGTTACCAAGAAATGTAAATAATTCATGTTTTCCCATATCGAATAATTATAAAAAACAAACCGGGGAATTCCATTCTGGAAAATCGATTTATTTAAAAAAAAAACAATATAAATATCAATATCACATCTTGGAATTTCGTAATGACAATCATAACGTTACTGAAATCTAAAAATAATGAGCAAACGTATATGTATAAAAAAAAATATTCACAATAATTCTACAAAAAATCAGTCCAAGTTTTGCTCTAGCGACTTTTGAAACATATTTAAAAAAATGTCGTAGTCGAGAAACTTGGGTAACAGTTTAAGTACTTAAATAAAATAATGTATAGCATATGTTGAAATACACATATGTATATCTACCTGAATAGTTTCTTACTTTTTTTCTCATATTATTAATAGATAGGTAAAATATAAGTATAGGTATCTAATAATGAATAGGTAATCTTAATTCTTATTTTAACGTTTCCTTTGAGATCACAGATCAAAATCAAACTTCTGCCGAATACATACGATTAGATATGAGTGCTAAATTACTACAAATTGGAATGAGTAAAATCATATCTGTTTCATTCATAGTACTATACCAGGCTACATGCATTTAAGAGTTAAAATAATGAATAAAATTGGGTTTTTATGCACCTATTTGGATTTAAATTATAAATGCAGAATTTATATAAGTATTTTATGTTCTTAATACTTAGATATCTTATTTTTATAAAATGATTTCTTTCATTTATGGCGATAAATAGGTATACCTAATATAAAAGATCTTTAACAATATGAGTTCTTCTAAATCGTATAAACTAAATAAAATATTCTTCAGAATAGAATCGAGAGTGGTAATAGACTAGATATTTTTTATTATAAATTAGTACTCTTTCATTTTTCACGTGATTAGGTAAATTTCAGTTCAACTCATCACAATGTAATCAAAATACCCTTGAATTCGATATTTCATAATTCGTAGGTAAATGTAGTAAAATCCATAATTTTATAAATTAAAAAAAAAAAATGGTAATTTTTCTGTTCACAGATTCACAGAGCATCATGGATGAAATTTATGGCATGAAATTCCATTTTGTGGTAAAAGGTAAGTGAGAATTCATTTTTATAAATCATTAGCAAATATATTCAAAAAAATCAAAAGGGGTTGAGTCTACCCGAAAGTTGAATTTGATTTGTAGTAGTGTATTTTGAATAGAATTCCAACAGATCCTAGCTAATAGTACAGTCTCAGAAGTATTTTCACACGATTTTTTTTTTGTTAATAGCAATTTTTTTAAGGCTCCCTGTTTTCGAGGGTACACCCTTTTTCCTTGAAAGTTTTCTATCTCCGTTCCTGAAGCAGATTTTGAAAAATTTTTCAAACAAAAGTTGTAGATTGAGATTCTAGGAACAATTTTGGTTATTACAAAATTTTCGATTAGATTCTCCCCTCCTCTTCAATTTTACATAATATGTATGAAAATCACCTTTGAACTTCAATTGTTCTGCTCGCAGTTATCTCAATACAACTTGGGCTTGCAAAACTTTCAAGAGAGAAAAAAAAGGTTCTTTCAACAGTCGATTTGATTATTCTGACCAGACAATTTGATAAAACAATGAATGGGTATGCTATCATTCTCCATTTCTTCAGGGGTCCACCCTCTTTTCAAAAAATCTCCCTTTCTTTGTATCTAAGGCCCCAATTGAAAAATTTTTCAAACAAAAGTTGTAGATTGAGATCCTAGGAATAACTTTGGTTATTACAAAAATTTCGATTGCACCACTCCCTCCTCTCTAATATTGCATAATACTTATCAAAATTATTCAACCATTTCAAATTATGAAAAATTGGAGGAAAGGGAAGAGTTGAATCGAAAATTTAGTAATGACTGAAATTATTCCTAAGATCTGAATCTACAATTTTTGTTTGAAAATTTTTTCAAAATCAGCTTTAGGAACTGAGATAGAAACTTTTAAGTAAAGGGGATGGACTCAGGAAAAAAAGGACGCTGTTTTTTTTTTGCGACTGTACTATAAATTTCTCTATCCTCCTTCTAAGAACTTCTGGATGTGCCATTCGACTTTTTAATCCTAATGAAATCATATTACACCTCGCCTTGAACTTTCGAACCAACATGTTACAAAAAAACAACAAATGCATACCTACAAAAAAAAAATAATAAAAATAAAAATCACATCGTATCAAATTCATCACACGACCATTTCACCGGGCACTCCATCACAATGGAGGAAATCGAAAGATATGATACATTGGTAAAAATAAATCATCACCGGACAAAAGATTCACATTTCACAGATTTCTCAAGCTTTGCTTCTGATTATTTCTTCCAAATTGAATAATTTCTGTTTCTTTAATTCAGCTTCGCTCAAGGGGGCAACGTTCGAGGTACGTTGTTTGGTGTAAGCTTGAGGATGAGGCAAAGCATACTTTAGTTTCTCCCAGAATAACGGATCGCCCCATTTGACATACGTGTTCATTGTAATATACGCTTTCAATTCGGGATCGAGTTTTTCATTGCTGACGTCTTCGAGCATTACGATAATTACCCTGGCGCAGCCTTCTTTGATGGCTTTTAAATGCGCCGTCCTGAATTCCATCCTGCCCCAAATACTTTCTAGGAAATTGGGTGTCAGAACGATGATAGTTCGTCTAGAGTTGTCCACCGAGTAAACTATCTGACTAGGGATAAACTCGCCGACGATGAAGTCGCGATAGTGGATACATAATTTGTAATTGTGGTCGTTGCTTTTCTCCAGCTGAGGGATTAAATGCTTGTCGACGAATTCTTGATCTTTATGGGAGAAGCTGACGAAAGCATCGTATATCTTATCTTTATCTAGTTCCTTTTCGGCGACTAGCCAAAGGCAGATTTTATGAGCGAACATCCAAACTTTGATTTCGTGCTGGTATATGTAATATAGAGCAACCGCAGCACCTGACATCAGACCAAATATACCCAGAGATACGAAAGTTAAAATGACTGTGAAGGAGATGTAGCAAAGGTCTTCTTCTGTCAATGAAATAATAGAACGACCATTTTCTTTACATCGGATATCCTCTTTATTTGGAATCTGCAATGTAAATAAGAATTTATTACCTACGTGAGCAAAGGTATACACGTTTTTCCACCCTGTAGGTGAATTAATTTGTTGGGTCGAGGGATTGTAATTTTGTATCGAGTGAATTACACGCGAATGGGTCACGAAAGTTGGTAACTAAGCTTTAGCTTTTTTTTCACCCTTTGTAATGTAGGTAAAGGTAAAGGTATGTAGTTTTTCCCTTACCTTTCGGTATTGATTACGAATGAAGTTCTTGAAATGTCTCGCGTCGCAGTCGCAATTCCATGGATTTTTATGTAGAGTTATCATGGTCAGGTTCTCGCATGAGGTTAGTTGACCGATTGTGCGATTGCTCAGAGATGATATTTCATTGTTGTCGAGCTCTAAAATCTGTTGGAAACGTGAAAAGTATTAAGTTGTGTTTGTGGATAGAGGATTAAAAAAAATAGAACATATAAAAATTTGAAATGGAGTATCTAAATCTATTTTATTCTAAAGAGAGTAGTTAGAAATAGGTACTAATCTAGATGATTATAAAACGACGTCATCTTATTTGTACACGTAATTAGAGGAAAATTGAAAGGATCCAATGACGTCATGTTATCAACTAACGCTGAGTATTTTCAGATTCCTATGCAAATATATGTATTAATCGATACGGGTATTAACATTTTGATGACGTGTGCACCTATGTGTATCGAATTTTCGCATTTAATCTTTTTTCTCATTTTATTTTTTGATAAACTATGAACATTTCTTCATAAAAAAAATCATGAATTTTTTTCTGTTTGAAAGAAATCAACTTTTGAACTTGGAAAATTTCATAACGAGGTTGGATGACGTTTTGAACTTGGAAAATTTTGTACATTCTGGCTTTGTAGAGTTGGAAAATTGGAGAATTCTGACTTTTTTTTTGCCTTCGAATTATCCATTGACAGGTCCATTTTTTGACCAATTTTCGTGTCTATAAATTCCGTCATGAAACTCCTAGACGATGACTTTTAGACATTTTGTCAGACTTTTTTAGACTCAGAAAATTTCAGAGATGATGCTGACTTTTAGAATTTTGTCAGACAAACCATTTGGTGTTTTTGAACTTAGAAAATTGACTTTCAGACATTTTGTCAAACTTTTTTGAACTTAAGAAATTTTCGAACACTCAAACTAATTTTTGGATTTGGAAAATTTTAATTTTATGGACTTAAAAAATTTCAAGAAAGTTCAAATCAGACATTTTATCAGACAGCTTTTTACCTAAGACTGACTTTTAGACATTTTGTTAGACTTTTTTGAATTTGAAAAAATTGTCAGATTTCTACTGACTTTTTATAAGTACTTGAAATTAGATTTCGAAAATTTTTCAAAAAAATTCCATTACAAAATTAACTTACGAACATCGCTTACAATGACTTTTAGACATTTTTCTGACTTTTATAAACTTGGAAAATTTTTCAAAATTCAAATGACTTTTTGAACTTCGAAAATTGAAATAAAATTCAAATAGATATCACGAATTTATGGACTTGAAAAATTTAATGAGCAAAAGCATATCCCATGTTTTATAGTTTCATAGGTAGTATGGAAATGCCGGGGACTTTTTATTCGACTTTTGTAATTCTGTCTTTTTGAACTCAAAAAATTTTTATTTGTTCTGAATTATTGACTTGAAAATTTTCGGAGAATCTTTCACATGCCAAATTACTTTTTGGGTTTGGGAAATTTCAAAAAATCGTTTATTTTGAAAATTTAATAACAGATAATTCTGGCTTTGCAAATCACATTTACTCCTAAAACATAATGGGTATTTCGTGAAATGGAGAAATTTAGAAAACACAGGAATGCAGCCTGAAGTAAAAGATCGAACTTGAGTTCTGAAATTTCGAATTGACAAAAATGTAATATCCCTATCTAATTTTTATACTAAACTAAGCGACTGGGCCGCTTTGCGACCCATCCCCCAAGTTGTTACGCAAAAACCGACAGAACTGTCATAGTTAGTTAAAATTATCAGTTTTTAGTCAGAATTGTCATTTTTAGTCAAAATTGTCTTTTTTTGGTCAAAATGGTGATTTCAAAACATTAAATTGCTCATCTATTGTTTTTTGTCCAAATTGTGAATTTTTGGTCAAAATTGTCATTTCAAGGTAAA
>FIZU01055116.1:0-21333 GCA_900064475.1 Pseudococcus longispinus
TTGATAGGAAATTTTATGTAGATTATTTTATGTTCTCATATTTTTTTCAAAAAACCCCGTATATTCGGAAATAAACGCAAAAAACGCTACGAGGGGGTAGTTTTCACCCCCTAACTCGCGAAGTACGCGCCCTACAGCAAAACGTCATAATGCAATCTTGAAGAGGGCAGTGAGTACTACCCATTTAGAAGAGAAAATTGCTGTCGCAAATTTGTCAGAATAAATGTTAAAAAAAACGCTAACTTTCCTGGGCTACCAGCCAATTTCATTTTCTTTCAATAACCATTTCATCTTCGTCTGCTCTTGAACGCTATGGCGTCGGAGGAAAAGAACATGGTACGCATTTTGCGAATCCCCTGCTGTGATGGTATTTATAAAAAATGATCGTTTAGTCACGTAAACTCCGAAAAATCGAACCCAAGCGCCGTGCCGAGCAATAACCTTCAACGACCTATTTTTGACAGGCTGTGGGGGAGAATTCAAAAGCAAAAGAAACTGGATTGGTTCATGTAGAATTTGAAACGTTTTGAACTATATAAATGTCACTTTGTTTTACAACCTTCGATGAAGCGTGATGATGTACGATGGCTGGAGAAAAAACCTTTATTGTCGATCGTTTTTAACTTAACCTTCCTAATACCAAATCGTAGGTATTGCCACAATGAGCTCTAGTCGATAGTTTTAGTCATTTATTTTTTTACTTTTTCGGGGGAATGTAAAATGGATTTTATTCTCGTTTTGGCAACAATGCATAAAACAAATTCGTGAAACGAGTCTCTTTACTAAACATCTATTTCAATTTTCAGATCCAAAGCTCCTGTAAAGAAAAAAAGTCGTGCTTCGAAGAGGAAACCTACTTTCGTATGGGTTTCGGAAGAAGATACCGATGTCGACATAGCCGGTGTTTCTTCATCGGAATCAGATACCAATAAAAGGGATAGAAGAATGTAAGCATAATTCATCTCAATTTTAAACCATAATTACTACGTTCCATTTCACGACCGCTTCGATTTGTTTTACAGAAAATGTAAAGTTTGCGAAAACGAAAAACAAGAATTGAAATGTTTCAAGAATCGCGCTGCCTTGGATGAACATTTGCTCCAAGCACATCCGTTTTCTGCTTTCCCCACTTATTTACGTTGTCCTTACGGCGAGAACGAATGCACGAGGCACTACCTGAAAAAGCACGCATTAAACCTTCATATCAAATCTTGCCATCCGGATGCCACTTCCAGCGTAGTATTAAATAGTACTCCGAAATTAAAGTATGGAAAAAAATAATAAACCGTATATGTTAATTTTTTTCAAACCACATATCTCAATTCTATCATATTTTTTAGGTCGTGGACGTGTACATATTGCGGTAATGAGTTCCTTAGCAGTCGAATATTTCTCAAACACATGAACGAAAGTCACACCGGATTCGCGGAGACGGTGACATTGACGCAGTCTTCCAAATTACGCGGTCATTGTAAAATAACGAAGCCCGAGTCGCCCAAAAAGAATACCCGGTTGTCGAATAAACGAAAACGATCGAGTGTTTCGGTGTCCAGGAGATCATCGTTGTCGAGTTTGGACGACGATTACGATCCTGATGAAGCTTCGATGCCTTCTACGTCTAGTAGAAGAGGTCGTCCTCGGCGGACTAAATCTTGCAAAAGGGAGAATAGTTCTGAACCTGATAAAAAGAACGTTCTAGTCACTAGTGCCGAGATTCACCGAGAAAATGAGGTAAGATTGATTTGATTTTTGATGAGGATTTTTATTTTTGCCATTTATTTAAAATTGTAAATTTGATTAGATTTTTCGATACGATGATCGAGATGGTTTCGAAATTGTGGGTGAATTACGAAGAGAAGGATTAACCTTTTTGTTCCCAAGAGGGATGTGTTAGATGAAATTGAAAAATTTTGATTGCATCGTGTTAACTAAAGTCAAGATAGTGCACTAAGTCATTTTCACCAGTGAAAATTGAAATTTCACACTGGAAATAAAATCAAATCAAAATTATCTACTTTCATTTTCCTAAGTGGGATATGCTATAAATTGAAAAAAATTGCACTTGGCTACTCACTCTTAAAAACGAAAGAGAGATTTTGAAAAAATTGAAATTTTTAATTTCTAAGTCAGATATTTTAGGATCTCGAATGATCTAAAATTGAAAATTTTCATACTTTTTTACAAAATAAAAAACAAAATGAAGAGATTTTAGGAGGATTTTTGATTTACAGTGAAAATTCGCACAAGAAATCTGCTTTCAAAGTTTTTCAGTCTTCTAACAAGAATTTTTGTAAAAATGATGTATCATTGTATTTGAAAGAATAGGGAAAATTTTGTCAGATTCTATTTCATACGTTACTTAGTGAACATTTTTGGGGAAAAATTTTCATTCGCCGCATTTTTCGAACAGGAATGTATAAAATATCTGTACAATTTGACTGGACAGTAATTTTTGATAAAATCGTTCACCTTAGAAATCATTCTCTAAAAATTTTCATTTTTGATCGTTGTTTCAAGATTACGAAAAGGGTGAAAAATTTTGTCCATCGCTTGCAAGGAACTCTTGGAGTATAGTGGGACACAAAATTTTCACCCTTATGTTTATTTTAACACAGGAATCGTTATTTTTCAAAAAAAAAAAATTGATTAATCTTGAAAACTGATTACCTGTGTGATTTTTCAGTTCAAATTGACAATTCTCTTCTAAACTCTTCATCTGGTTTTCTATTTTATAAAACATAAAAATTTTCAATTTTGGGTCATTCGAGGTCCTGAAACATCTGAATTACAAACTCGAAATTACGACTTTTTTATTTGAAAATTACAATAATAAAAAAATTAGAGGGGAAGAAATTGAAATTTTTGGTCTGCATTTCTTTCTGTTTTAACTTTTAAGGGAGGATAATTCAGTGAATATTTTCAATTTAGAACAAATTTCACTCAGAAAAAATAATTTTTAAATTTATTCATGAAGTCTCTCTTAGACATTAAAGGGTTAATGCCATAAAAAAATTGAAAATTGTCGAAATTTATAAGAAATTGAAAGGGTATTTGGTTCCTAGTTCCTACTCAGATTTTTCTTTCTAAACTCATAAGATTGTGTTCGCGTTGACGTAAGTAGTAAAGTTTTACGTGTTGAAAAATCAAATTGATTCTTAAATTTTTTCAAAATGAAGAGTTCTGAGTGAATTGTAATTTTTTTCTATGTACAGTTCGCGATTTTCAATTCTTATTTCAAAGAAATCGAAAAAATTGAATATTATTTAGGAAAATTTTACGTGGAAATATGCGTACGAATTTCTGGGTATTTTTTCCTGAGTTGATGCTCTTTGCTTTTATGGGGTTACTCGCGTCAGAAAACTGGAAGTGAAGAAAAAAAATTGAAAATTTGAATGAGTGAACCAAAATTTAAAAAATGATTATAAATACCTCTTCACAAAACAAGACCCGTTAAGGGGGGGGGGAGTTATAATCACCCTCAAGGCCAAAAAAAGGGGCATTTTAATGAAAAATTGAGTAATAAGTGGGGCTGGAATGCATTTAGGTTGAATGGGAAATTTAAAGTGTTGACCCTTTTCTTAGAAAATTGGAGAAATTTTGCATTTCAAGCAGAAATGGCGAAATCATCCTCAAAATGATTTTAAATCAAAAATTTTTTTTTAAATTATAAAAATTATTTTATAAAAAAGTGATTTTAAAAACATGATTTTTCTCATTATAAAAAAATCATTATTTTACGAAAAAATTTTGAAATTTGAACATTTTTTTGACAAGTGCGCAAACCCAACAGTAAAGTTCATAGCTTCAAACAGTCTTAGCTTTTTTCTCATTTTGAAATTTTTAGTTCACCTCGACGATTTAAATCGTGATTTTAATGATTTGATTTTTTTTTTTCATAAAAATTCAAATCATTCCTACAAAAATGATTTTGGATCACTATATTGAAATCATTCACTTTAATGATTCAAATCATGATTTTTTTGATTTTTTTAATTAAAAAAATTGCATGTGGAATCGAAAAATACGAAAAAATTCTATCAAGGTAAAAAATTTTAAATTATAACCCTCCTCCCCCCTCAAAAAAATCCTAAAACAGAGCCTGTTACAAGATAAGACTTGTACAAAAAAATAAAAAATTTCTTTAATTTTTACCAAAATTGAAAATTCTTGAAAATAATGTGTGTTGGTACTGGTGTAGAACCATCCCAGAAATTTTTTTGACCCTCCCCCTCCCCCTTCACGAGATATTGCTCTTAAAATATCGAAAATTCAATAATTTTCATGCCTGGAGGGAGCAGTCCAAAAATTTCGAATTTGTCACAGATTATAAACACTACGTAAGGGTACATGTGAGAATTTTTTCAATAAAATTTTCCCATATTTTCTGGTCATTTTGGGGGGTTGAAAATTTCAAAAATTTGCCAAGAAAAGGGGAAGGCAAAGCCGAAGAATTTTTTTCTCCAAAATACGACAACGTATTTCATTATTTTTCTGAATTTATCAACGAAAATTCGTATTTCTTTCTAAAAAACGTATATTAATAACAACTTTTCTCTACAATTTTTCGCAATTTTTAGCCCATGACAAAATCGACAAATTCGAATACGTCGGGAAATTCTTTATGGAAAAATGGATTTTCGCAAAATCGCAATTTTGTTACAAAATACTGATCAAGAACTTTTTATAATTACAAAAAATCAACAAAAAAACGTGTTTTTTGTTGATTTAGGTTTTTTTTAAACCATGTTCCGCCTACCTTTGGAGTCCGAAGCAGGGTTTACAATATACCTCAATATACCTAAGGGTAAACCAAAATTTTGGAAAAAAAAATTTCTTCTGCTCTTTCTTCCCCTTTTCTTGGCGAATTTTTGAAATTTTCAACCTCCCCCCCCCCCCTCAAACCACCAGAAATTATAGGAAAATTTTATTGAAAAAATTCTCACATGTACCCCTACATAATTTTTGGACCACCCCCTCCATACATAAAATATATTGAATTTTCAATATTTTAAGAGCAATATCTCGTGAAAATGTGGGGGTAGGGAATCACAAATTTTTCTGGGATGGTTTTACACCAATACCAAAGTTTTGGATGATTTTTGTCTCGATCGATTAGGGTGTGGATTTCACCGTCTTACCAGGAAAGGCTCTTTGTTTAGATAGATCAAATGATACGACCTGAAGAATTTGAGAGAAAAATCAAAACAGAGATCGATTTCACCTATTTTTTGAGCCAGACCTTTTGATCAATAAATTCTGATACCATATGCAGAATAATAATATAATTTTACGAAATCATTATTCTGTACAAAATGGAAATACTTTTGTTAAGTGACATTTTTTTGACTCCATGATATTTATTCTAATTTCTTTTAATTTTTGTTCTCAGCCAACTGAATACGAAGAACCTCCTTCCAGTCAAAAGATATCATCATCTAAGT
Source organism: Pseudococcus longispinus (assembly GCA_900064475.1). NCBI lineage: Eukaryota > Metazoa > Arthropoda > Insecta > Hemiptera > Pseudococcidae > Pseudococcus > Pseudococcus longispinus. The sequence continues at coordinate 5,442 of FIZU01055116.1, forward strand.
GTACCGATCGCAACGACGCTATACGCCAAGAAAATCAACCTATTCCATCTACCTCGACCGCCGATCCAACCGATATAAACGAATTCGTATTATCTTCGGTTTACGAAATTTCTTCAATTATCGAAAAACAACTAGACGCTGCTACTCGTCCTCCAGCCCGCATGGACTTGCCTTCTTTGAATAGTCCTGCTGAAACTGTATATCATACACTGGAAACGGTCAAGGACCCAGAACGGTTTACATTAACAAATTACACGTCGACTTATCAATCGTCGCATTACTCAGGTATGTTTTCTCGCAATCTCCCTTTTTCCATCACCGTAAATACAAACTTTATAATAAATTCGAAACAAATTCTGTTACAGTGCCACCGTCATTACCATGTCTATTAGATGACTGCACCGGTTGTGATTTTCATCCGAAACAAACCATTATTAATTTGACTCTAGATGACGAATTTGTCTCGTCGTGCCGAGATGAGATTCTCGCAGATTTATATTCGATTCCTAACGATCCACCTATGGTGACTGGATCATTTAGTGCAGCTTTATCGTCTCAATTTCAACCCGATTCTGTACCAAAAAATACCAACAATGGAGAGAAAAACGACGTGGAAAATGTGAATACCAAATCAACGAGTTTCGTCGATAATCACGATATTGCCAATATTATCATCGCTGAGGATCAATGTGATCGGGGAATGCGTGATATTGCGAATGTTATTATAAACGATGACGAAATTAGGAAACCTGTTTCCGTCGAAACTCCTAGTGATAAAATCGATTCTGATCATCCGTCGTTGCCAGACGATTCTAATAAAAAATCCAGTCCTACTGAAGATGATCAATGTAATCAAATAACGACCGAAGATGAGGTAACTAAAGTGAATAAAAAAGATGGTACCAAAACCAACGAAGCTATTCATACAGAAAATGCTTCACCTTTAGTTGAAGATGGTAATAAAAATGAACCTGTTGTAAATGAAGAAAAATCGGTTGAGGAAAATGATCGACCAGTCGAAACCGATGTGATTGAAAATCAAAATAGAACTGTCGATGGTCTCGACGATAATCCAGTATGCCATGAATCGCCTTCTATTCAAGATCATTTTAAAAATGGCGAAACTCCTTCAACTGATTCGAATTCTCGTATTGGTCCCGATCAAAACATGATCTCTTGCGAAGAGAATGGGAAAGAACAATCAGCTGATATTGATAATGCAGGTATTGAAGAATCTACTTCACCGATAGCGAATAAAATTTCTACTTTGAATGAAGATTCGCTTAAAACGACAACAAATCCGCCTCCATCTGAATCCGAAACAAATCTCGATCAAAACAGAATCTATGATGACGAAAATCACAAAGAACAGACAGCCGAAGTTGATAATGGAGGTAGAGACGAATTTACTTCCCCAATTGCGATTGAAATTTTTACTTCGAGTGAAAGTCCGATTAAAATGTCAACAGATTCGACTCCTTCTGAACCCGAAACCAATCTCGATCAAAACGTCATTTCTTGCGAACAGAATCGAAAAGAAAAATCAACTGATGTTGATAATACAGGCACTGAAGAATCTACTTCACTGAAAACGAATGAAATTTCTACTTCGAATGAAGATTCGCTTAAAATGTTGACGGATTCGACTCCATCTGAACCCGAAACAAATCTCGAACAAAACCTCATCTCGTGCGACGAAAATCTGAAAGAACAGACGACCGAGGTCGATAATGAAAGTATAGACGAATCTACTTCACGAACTGTGAATGAAATTTCTACTCCGAGTGAAAATCCGCTTGAAATGTCAACAAATTCGACTCCATCCGATCGAAACGGAATATCTGATGACGAAAATCAGGAAGAAGAGACGGCCAAGGTTGATAGTGCTTCTACTGACGAAGCTAAGTCACCGATTGCGAATGAAATTTCTACTCCGAGTGAAAATCCTCTTAAAATGTCAACAGATTCGACTCCATCCGATCGAAACAGAATATCTGATGACGAAAATCAGGAAAAAGAGACGGCCAAGGTTGATAGTGCTTCCACTGACGAAGCTAATTCATCGATTTCGAATGAAATTTCTACTCCCAGTGAAGATCCACTTAAAATATCATCAGATTCGACTCCATCTGAATCCGAAATAAATCTCGATCGAAACAGAATCTCTGGTGACGAAATTCAAGAAGGACACATAACCTATGTTGATATTGAAGCTGCTGCCGAATCTTCTCCATCGATTACGAACGAGATTTCTACTCCGACTAAAGATCCGCTTGAAATCGATGAAAAATTATCAACGGATTTCAGTCCACCTGTATCTGAAAATACCGTTGATGAAATTGGTGTCTCTGGAGACTGTCTTAAAAGCAATAATACAGTTTCACCAACTTCAACACTTTGTCAGAACAACATTTCGATCGTCGAAGATCAAAATAAATCTCCGCAATCGAGCAACGATGACCAAATTTCGCAAAATTCGACTATAGAGACCATGTCTACAAATTCAGACAAGAATGAAAATCGTACACAAATGACTTTTGTTCCATCTGCGGTGAAAAAGACTTTTCCGAAGAGTATCTTCGATCCTGATTACGAAAGTAATCCAACTACACCGAATCGTGATCAAATCTTCGATTTCGATTCATCGCTCCACCTAGATGAACCTAATCCACCGGTAATCGACGAAGAAGAATCCAACAACTGCGTCAATACGTCCAATACTCGCGAAACTGCTCTGGTGAATAAAGAACATGATCACGATTTCATTCAATCCGCTCCAGTTGACTATACCAATAAAAAAAACGCATCTGATGCGAATCACGACGAAACTCAGCCTAAAAATCGAAATCCACCTTTAAATGGAATCTCTTCGCCGCCATCTTCGCCCAAATCTCAACAATCGATCGATAACGTTGAAACACCCGCAAATCGAACATCGCCATCTTGTAATTCAGAAAATTGCAATACCAATCTTGCCGACACTTCACCGAATATATCAAAATCCAACATCAGCTCCACTTACTTTGGCGAATTCGGTCTATCGAGTGTTTGCGAAATCGAAGCAAACACATCGGACTCTGTGCTGAATCAGCCTTCGACTCCAAAATGCCACGAGATCTCTCCGATAATAAGAAGATTATTATCACGACCCGGTTCGGTTAGATGCACTAATAAAATCATCGAAGGGATAGGAATAGAAATTGAGGTAGATTCGTTGTCTTCAACTAACTCTTCGCCTCGAGTTCCCGTAGATTTACATAACGTATCGTTATGTAGCACTAATGATACTTCGACCAATGACACGAGCGTTAGTCTACAACCTGGCACCGAATCTGCACCGTCGGAAACGCTCTCGTTGCCATTTTTCCATCAAATTCCCGAATTCGCATCGATCGTGAAACGAATGCTGAACGAAAAGAATCTCGGTCATTGCTCGAACGAGATTGTCGAAGGAATAGAAATGGAAATAAACACGTCTTCTATATCTCGATCCTCGACACCCGAGTCTTTCCAATCTGCCACTTTATCTAACAGTACGGTCGATAAAGAATCCGATTCCATTGGTACGCCGAAAGGTATTGCAGCAGAAGCAAACACCTCTGAAATCGATATGGTTCCTGTCGTTGAATCAGCACCGCCTCAAATATCTCATTTTTCGAACGATAATCAAGCAAAAGCCGATTTCGAAACCGGTATAGTTCTTCGTGCGGAATCTCCAGCATATTTGTCCTCTGTAGAGAAAGAGGGTGATGCAAATCAATGCTCTTTGGTTGATACAACGCATCAGCCCGATCAGTCGCATCATTCGGTTAAATTTAACCCTCAGCCAATGGAAAATGTCGAGGGAAATTCATCTCCTCTGATAACGTCGTCCAATTGTACCGATTCGATGCAGAGATCCGATTTTAATGAAAAAATAAATATCGATGATTTCCTGGATTCGATTACGAGGTAAAAAAATTCATTATTGAAGAATGTTTCATTTTTCCATATAAATTTATGCTAATCGAACGATCTGTTGTTTTAGGAATAAATTGCTGAATCTGACTGTGCTGGTACCTAGACTAATAATAGATCACAAGAGGCCAATATCCGCCAAATATCATTTAAGACGGTGTGTAAATAAATGAAGATATACGAATTCAGATTATTTTCATTACATAGTGTTATTATTACCTATCTAAAAGAATGTTTTTTTTTTCAGAAGAAAACAAACTATACCTAACACGACGACATTGAACTACCTGACATCTGCTCTCAGAGCGAAATCCAAAGGCAAAAGGTAATTTTTCATGCCTTTAAATTATTCATGTGTGACTAATCACGTACTTCTTGAAAAAAAATTAAAATTTTCTCTTCATAGGTAAATAGATACGTTTTGAGATTAGTTAAAAACAGACCGATTTTATCAGAATATTTTTAAAAGATTACAACCAATTATTGAGATAACGAAAATACAATTTATTTAACTACTTCGAATACCCACTTGGAAATTAGTTACGACTTTTTTTTGATAGTTGATATTTTATTGATTATTTTGCGATAGTCACAATCATGTTTAAATTACACTTCGGTAGAATATCGAAAGAAATTTGGTATTAATAGATCGCTCTCTTATCAGTTAGGCATTTGTTATTCCTGTGTAGGATTTGATAAACGGTTATGTGATTCGTTGAATGAACTTGAAAAGGATTTAACGTTTTGATTATTTATATTTAACTTATCTGAATTGTATGATTTTTCCATCTATCACGTGAATTTATTTTGCAAATATCGTGCTTTTTGATTGGACTTCTTTCTCATGCACGAGTATTCACATGCAATTGAAGCAGAATGAAACTTGATGGTTTGAAAAAATCATAGTCAAAATATGCATTGGATATTTTCTGGTTCTAATTCTGATAGAAATGTCTTTGTAGAGTTCAGGGAATAATGAAAATGGGTAAAAATTAAGTTTGAAAAACTCAAAATCATTTTTTTTCTGTTTTTGAAGAGCTCATTAAAATTGAAAAAAAGGTCTTTAATAGTAGATAATATAAGTAGCTGAATTTAGAAATTATATTTTTGAAAATTGTTTCAAGTATTTACCTTTTTTCTAAAGGAGTTGATAATTTGCTTGTCGGTTATCGTACCTTATGGTGTTATGGTTTCTGTCATTGCGAAGTCCATAATCGATCCAACCCATGATCCAGTTCCTATCGATCCAGAATCTTCAACAATGAATTTTCCTTACATATTCAAGGATCCTTTTCAAAATACTAATTTGACGTAGGAAAATAAAAATATCTTCAATTTTTGGCGAATATTTTCATTTAAAAATTTTTTTTCGCTTGTGAAGTTGACAAACCAAAAAGTACCAAGTTGTAGTTTACTTGTAAATTACGTAATTTACCGCGAAATATTTATGAAATTATTTATTTGAATTTTGAATAAGAAAATAGATATTGTAATTATTATTTCAATAAGAAAAATGAAAATTTTAGAAAAATTTTCCTCAAAGATGAAATATTTGTATTCAAATGAGGAGGGGGGGGGTGTATGAATGTTCAAGTATTGAAATTTGCTTTCTAGTCTAAAAATCAATCAAGACGTTTTTCCATCTATGAGTAAAATCCAATGAAAAATTTCCAACAAAATCCTATACGAAACTTGTTGCATTAAATTTTTTATTTTCCTGCTAAATTTTGACAGAAAATTCCACGAAGTTCTGTTTTCTTATTTTTATTTTTTTGCAGCATTTTACCTAAATCAATTTTTACTATTATGAAGGATTTTTTAGACAAAAAGAGCATAGCCGGGTAAGAATCAGTGTTGGCAAAACCGAAACTGAAAAAACCCGAAACTGTAATGGAAAAATCAAAACTGAAACTAAAATTATTTCAGTTTCAGTTTTTAATTTTTCTACCTCTTTTTCTAACGTAATTCAATTGAAATTTTCAAAAAAAAAATTAAAAAACTTATTTTGTTTTCAACGTTTTTTGAAAAAAATGTGATTAACCTGCATTAAAAACAGTTGAAAACTAGTTTTCAAAAATTGAAAACCGAAAACCGAAACAGAAATGTAAAAACCGAAAACTGAAAAGTGAAAACCGAAACTAAAATATTTTGGTTTTGCCAACACTGGTAAGAATGGTGAATCGGCCCCTCACATCGATTTTCCGCCATTTTCACGCTTAAAGCGGTCATTTTTGGGTGAAACATTTTTTTTCTTGCAATATATCATCAATGACACCTAAACTCACCATCAACCTGAATCTGAACCAACTTTGTTAATTTTTTCAATTTAATTTCCAAATACTCAAATAACGTCATTTCAGGAACCCACGACCCCCTCCCACGTGACCTGCAGACCTAAAATTCATGCCTGAGCATGTTTCAACTCCATATTTGTCATATACTGTAATTTTAGCAAAATCAAGGGTTCTTAATTTTTTTTACCAATTCTTACGAATTAAATTTTTTTGACTACAAAAAATTATGTATAAGACAAAATGAAAAATAAAAAAAAAAATAGAATTTGCTGAAATTGAAATTTATGAACTTATTGAGTTTAAACCTGTCCAGACATGAATTTCAGACTACCACATCATCTCAGAGCGGGTCGTGGGTTCCTAAAATAGCGTCATTCGGGTATTTTCAATGAAAATTGGAAAATATGGAAGAAATGGACGAATTTGGTTCAAATTCAGGTTATGGTGTTTTTAGGTGTCCTTGATGATATTTTGCAACAAAAAAATTTTTCATCCAAGAATGACCGCTTCAAGGGCAAAAAATGGTGGAAAAATCGATTTTTTGCATTTTTTGAAGGTCTTCCGCCATATTAAAAGACTTATGGTATGGTCCATCATCCCTGCAAGTTTGAAAAAATAAGGTTGGGAATTTCAGAATACAGAAATTTGTAAGGGAAATCGGCATTCCGGGCGATATGAGGGGTTAGGGGTAAGATAGGGGTCCAAAATTTTTACCAGCTAGTTTTTAGACCATAAGGGCTAACTTCGACTAAAAAGTTCGAAAATCCCAGCCATGGGCCGATTCACCATTCTTACCCGGTTATGCTCTTTTAGAAAAATTTTCTAAATTTTCCTCAAAGATGAAATATTTGTATTCAAATGAGGAAGGGGCAGGAATTAATATTCACTGGTAAAAGTTGCTAGTCTGAAAATCAATGAAGTTTTTCCATCTATGAGTAAAATCTAATGAAAATTTTCCAATTAAATCCTATACGAAAAATTTTCTAGCTTAATTTTGACAGAAAATTTTACGAAGTTCTGTTTTTTTTTAATTTTTTTTTTTTCAGTTTTGTTCCTAAATTAATTTTTACTGTTGTAAATAATTGTTTAGACACAAATTTCGAGTAAAAAAATAATTACACTTGGTAATTAGAATGTAAACATTAGGATATTGCCTTCGTTAATGTATTCCTTTTTTGATAATTTTGTTTTCATTTTCAGAGTTTATCGTTGTAACATCTGCGGTGAAATTTTTCTAAAGGCTTTACTCCTGAGAAAACATCTAGACTCAGAACACAGAGGAAATGAAGGTACCATTACGTGTTCCATTTGCGGTTTTGTATTTCAAAATAGAGCCGCATTAAGTACCCATCGTAAAAATCGTCACGACTTATTCTACACAAATTTGGTGTAAGAATCTATTCATATTTCTTGAATATATTTTTTTTAAGATGACATCAAGTAGCCTAATTATTTTTGTCTTGCAGGGAATGCGCAATCTGCAACAATAAAGTTCTATATGATTCAAGCCAAGCTCTCAATGCACATATTCATCAAACCCACCCTAATCCATATCCATACTATATGAGATGCCCTCATGGAGAAGGAGAATGCACCTGGTATTTCGATAGAGTTGAAGAATTTCGAGAACACGTAGAAGATTTTCACGAACATGAAGACTTGAGCGTTTCGCGAGATAACATATTTCCAGGCGAAATGTTAATTTTTTTTCAACTTATGAAATAATTTTCAATCTGATTTTTCATTGTTGTTTTTTTTCACAGGCCATGGCAGTGTTCTCTTTGCGGCAAAATTTACTCCTGCGATAAGTATTTGAGTGATCATCATATAAAAGATCACAACTAGTGACTATTTGTACGAATATTTCAAAGAAAATTGTTCCTCGAATTTATGTTTTCCTTTTTCGAATCGTCGTATTTTAATAAATTCTACTAACAAATCAAGTATTCGTCCAGATTCAAATAACCATTCATCATGTTGACTTGGACTTGTAAATACGCACGATATCTAGTCAGCTTTATTATGTGACAAAAAGCCATTTAAAGACTACGATAGACTAAGCTGTTTTATTTTTATTTCTGGAACAAGTGATGATTATTTTGAATTTTCGTGTGCAATTTTGTGCTTCTTTATTATCGCGTATTGTTTTGTTTTGTTTGGTAGAATTTATATTCAATTGTTTTCTTTTTTGTTTATTTTTTAAATGTTTTTTAAAGAGGTTTTTTTATGATCTTTTAAATATATAAAGAGATGAGAAAAAAGAAATTGTGAATTTTTGTGGTATTGTTCGGAAGTAATTTTACGAATTTATTTTAATGCTGATAGCGAGTGTAGAAACTTTGTATGGACGATTACTCACGAACACGTCGGAGTTTTCAAAGCTCAAAAGAGCATGGATATGGAAATTTAGAACAGTAATTTTATTCCTAAAATGGGTTCAAGAAGTAAGAAATACTTGCCTATTTGATTGAAAAATATCTTATAAGTAGGTACATGCATGTACAAAATCATAGATTCGTGCAAGTGTGAAAATGAAAAAAAAAATCATATTTTCTTCCCATTCCAAAATTCATCATTCAAATTAAAAGTAAAAATATACCTTCAAAAGTAAAAATATACCTTCAACGATGAATTATGATGGTAAGAAATATTATTTACTGCGTACTTAATGTGTGTCTCTTCGTAATGAAGTATTCAAGTCCGCATACGGCGGCAACAGATACACAGATGTCTTCGTCGTTATCACTAATTGTCACACGCAATCCTCAGGCCTTGCACCATTCTCTCATCTATTTATGAATAGTTGGCTGAAACTCAGTAGCTATGCCAGGGGTGAACCAAGGCCCACATATAAGCCCACTCGTTAATTTCACCCAGCGCACATGTAAAAATGTAGGAAAAATTCGAAAAATGTTGCACCCCCTCCCACCAGCCTTCCCACAATAGATTTCGATGTGCAAAATTTTAATTTTTGGCCCTCGTTCAATTTCCTGGGCCCCTGCAAAAAAAAGATCTAATTACAACACTGCGTGAAAATTCAACTGAAAAAAAAAACGAAATTAACTGAAACTGAAGAAGAAGCCAAAACCAAAACCGGGTGAAGTAACGAAAAAAAAAAACTGAAAAGATATACAGTTTTCAGTATTTGACTTGAAATTTATTTTTTAAGCCATCTTTTTTTGAATAATATGTATTACCTACCACGATTTCGACAGTATCAAAATTTATTTTAAAAAAGAAGAGTTGAAAAAGAAAAACATCAAATTTTAAGACCAAGTTAAAAACCAGGGATGGAAAACTGAAATAATTTCAATTTCGAGTATTTCTGTTTTACTTTTCAGTTTCAGTTTTTTTGGATTTTTCAGTTTTAGTTTTAATTTCAGTCTCAAAAAATAATTTCAGTTTTCAGTATTATCGGTTTCAGTTTCATTTCGCTTTTCACTTTTCCATCCCTGACCGAACGTGGCGTTGAAACGAACCAAGAATTGGAATTTGGGATAATAAAAAAATAACTGAAACTGAAACCAATAATTTTTTCAGTTTCGATTTTCACTTTTCAGTTTTAGTTTTAGTCTCGAAAAATCATTTCAGTTTTCAGTTTTATCGGTTTCAGTTTCAGGTTCGTTTTTCGGGTTTTCATCTTAGACCATATGGTTTTCATCCATAAGAAAAACTGAAAACTGAAATGATATATGACAGTGTTGTCAGTAACAGAATTTTTTGTTACGTTATTTCTTTTTTGTCAAGTTACAAGAACCAAAATTATCAATTATGTTATTCGTAGCAAAACGATGCTATAACGGCATTTTTAGAAGTAACGTTATTTTCACTTTTTCGTTTTTGACCAAAGTTGAAAAATGATTAAAGATTAAAGAAAAAATTAATTTTAGAAAATATGTTTTTTTTTCTGACTGGAGGAATGGAAAACTCATGGAAAACTAAAATAATTTCAGTTTCAGTTTTCAGTTTTGGTGGTTTCAGTTTCAGTTTCAGTTTTAAAGATCTCAGTTTCAGTTTTGAGCATTTCAGTTTCACTTTTCAGTTTCAGTTTTGAATTATTCAGTTCAAGTTTTAGTTTCAGTCTCAAAAAATAATTTCAATTTCCAGTTTTATCGGTTTCAGTTTTATTTCGCTTTTCACTTTTCCATCCCTGATCAAACGAGACACTGAAACAAAACAAGAATAATTTGGTATTTTAGGATAATAAAAAAAAATTGAAACTGAAACCAATAATTTTTTCAGTTTCAATTTCCAGTTTTCAGTTTCAGTTTTCAACTTTCTACTTTCTGTCTCAGCTTTCACCTTTCAGTTACAGTTTTGAATTTTTCAGTTCAGTTTTCACTTTTCAGTTTTAGTTTTAGTTTTAGTTGCAGTCACGAAAAATCATTTCAGTCTTCAGTCTTGGGGGTTCCAGTTTCAATTTTCAGTTTTCCATCATTCACTCTCGCTGTAAACACACTCTCAGGTCTCAGGATTCCTAAGTGGGTTAGCGCAACTTCAAATATGAAGTGCAATTTTTTTTAAATTTCATTTCAATTTTGTAAAAAAAAAATTGGAACGATAAATAATTTAAATTTAAAAAACAAAATTATCATGTTTTCGTCGTTACTTTTTTGTTTCGTTATTACTTATTTTATTTCTAAAAATCTAAGTTTGTAAGTCAGCGTTTCGTTTTGCGTTTTCTTATATTCCATTTTTTTGTTTTTTGTTCATTTAATATTTTTGTTATTTCCTTATTTATTTCGTTTTCTTTCTTCTTAAAAAAAAATCGTTGTTTCAGTGTTGTAACTTGAGCGGCGTCAAATTTCGTTTAGATAAAAATTTTTGACTGCCATTTTCTACTTTTCTTTCTGGTTTATGTTTATATCGCACCTCTAAAACTTCGTTATAAAATTGTTTTGAAAATTTTACAGTTGATGAATGACATAAATAGATCTCGTTTTCATAATAACTGCAGAAAATTTCAACAATAAAGGTATTTGAATTTGACAAAAAACACAATCTGTTTTCTCACCTTACCTCACCTCACCCCACCTGTTATCAAATTGCGATCAAAACAAACAAGAATGGAGAAACATGTGAATGTGAAAATATTATTATGTTATGTACCTAGCTTGTCTTCAGCGTTAAATATGCGTTAATATTGTGCTAGTTGTACTTTCAGATGGAATAAATACCAATTCGTATTTCGTGTTATCGAACTGTCGGTGAACGTCAACTCCATTCACGATCCATGCTGTCTAATCATTGTTGCGCTTGATGCTTGTCCATTGTTAAGTTTTAAAGATATTCCACCTGTTCCAGCATGAAACCTGTCGATTTTTATCAAAAGAGTACCGAGTAAGTGTTTTTGAACTATTCAACGTTTCATTTCATGTATAAACAAGTGTTTTCATTCAAATAACCCAAGTGTGTATTTTATTTTATATCTATAAAACACTTGTATTGTGTAAATGAAATTATCTTCAAGTTATTTTGAACTAAATGATGTTGAATAGTACAATCATGTAGTTTGTAAAAATTTTGAGATAATATGCTAATCCGAATTCCGAATACCTATTATAGCCTGCTTGTTTTAAAATATATGCAGAGATGAAAAATGTATTTCAGTCTAGGTAAATACCTAATTACGTACAAAATTGTTTGAAAAAAAAATTCATAAAATTATACCAATCTGATTTACTGGTCATTTTACTTCTCGGTCTTAAAAAAGGAAATTTATGTTTGTTGAAAAAATTCGTCATTTCTGACCTCTCTCCCCGCAAATCTTGGTAAAATTTTCCCAATTAATGCAAAATCGTATATTTTTCACATTTTAGCTCGATATTGGACCGAGCTGAAACATATCGCTCGAAATTGCTCGCCTTGAAGAAGAAATTGGCAACATCTACTGAGAAAATAAGAGAACTCGAGTTCAAATTGGCCCGAACAACGCAACAGCGAGATGCGTTCTTTTCTGGAGTGGAGAAATTATTTAGATCTGAAGCGTTAGATTATGCTATAGGTATGTGCATTAAGTTTTATCTCACGAGTCGTGATACGCCTAATTTCTGCTCAAACTCATTGATAACGTATATTAACCCTGCACTTAGTTACAGATGAAAGAGTCAATAAAGCAGTAAATCACGTCAAGAATTTCGATTCCGAGATACGTTCGTCTGACGGAATTACCACGGTATTAAATAACGCTAACGTCTGCACTACTTCGGTTAATAATGAGGTATTTTACAATTCATCGATATCTCAGACCACGAATGGAATAATTGGCTGAGTTAGTTTCTTGCAACAATATAATTCCCACGTATTTTTCCCCTTCAGGTACCTTTTAATCAGAAAATGATTACCAACGATATGGAAAACATTTCGATATCATCGAATCAAAATCAAGGATTGGCATTTGACTCTCAGCCTGAGCCACCAATTTTGCCATCTGGTCAGCATTTTGATACGTCGCAGAAAAGTATAGATCAAGGACACAGGGTTGATAATAATGGAGACGCATGCGTTGAAAAAGAAGTTAAACCTGTTCCAGTCGAAACGCCAGTTTCGGATCCTATAATAGTGATCGATACGAATGACAATGTTGACTCACAATTGCAACCTGTTCAAAATGGTTCCTCACCTTTACATTTTTCAAAAGAGTAAGTGGGTGCCTTCTGGATATTATATTTTTTGATCTATAAAATTCAATTGTTAATCGCACTTAAATTACCTACAGAAATGATCATCTCTCTTTTTCGCTGAAAATTCAAAAATCAACATCTTTTTACTTCCCCCTCCTTCAATTCTAATTCCAGATTGATTTGGCTCATTCAAGTTAATTTTTTTCTCAATGATTTTTGTATTTTTTTTCACAGTCGTTCGTGGGAGTGTTCTATTTGCGATAGAAGATTCACTCGTGCAGAAATTTTGGCCAAACACATCATTAAAATTCACGGAACTGCTAAGGCTACTTTGAAATGCATTCGAGGATTTATTTCGCACACGATTAATTCGATTCTTACGGCTAAACGTTCGAAAAAAAGACGAAATAAGAACCTGAAACTGAACTCTTCGCTCATCTCTATCGTCAACAAGAAACGACTTCGCCATAAAGCAAAAAATATTGGATCCGGAACGATAAATCGTACTCACGAATCAAAAAAGCAAATCGATGATTCGAATTCCGTCGAAGATAAAAATACCATTAAGAAGTCGAAGATTGAGCAATCCTCTAAAAACGCTGACTCGAATAATACTACGACAAAAGATGAATCGCTTCGTCGTCGAAACGTGAGAATGTAAGTTGATAAAATTTTATAATCGATTCGTTGCGTTGGTTTGAAAATCGAACACACGATTTTTTTCCATCAAGTTGATAAAAATGAGTAAACATTTTCAACAATGGAAATTTTCTAAAATTTGTTTCAAAAAATGCAAACAGGGATTATTATTTTCGTCGATTATTTGTACGACACATTTTTAACAATTAAATTAATTTTCAGACACGAATCTCGTACTAATGCTGACTCAGCCACAAATAAATCGATAAAGGCGAGACTTCGTGACAAAAAAATACAAAAGTAAGTATTTTGGATACGATGCTGGTATTTTTACTAAAATCTAGTGATCGACTTCAATGAAATTTTACAACTAATAAATGTCGTAATTAATCATAAATTCTAATCCAATTTCAGTACCAAACAGAAAAACAATAACCCTTTATTCGTTAAGGCCGCTTTATTCACGAAAAAAAGCTCGAAAATGACTTTGAGAAGGAAATCACAGCGTTACGATTTCAGAAAAATAAGTAAGCAGTTGTAAAATGTATTTAGTCTCCACGAAGTATTTCATATTGAAAACAGATCAGCTAGACTAATATTAAGTTCAAATTCAAATCAATACTTATAAAGCTCGATTTAATTTTCAGAATGCAAAAACTATGCTTTCTCTGATACGCTGAATTATACGATTTAACTTGAATGGACTGCAAAGAATAAGTTTTGTTGTGAATATTTTTCAAGCCGAGTGAATTTATAATTTTTATGTAGAAATATGTATTTCGTTTATAATTTGTTTATCTTGTCAAGACTTCGATTAATGATAGAAATTCCCTTTTATTTTCAAGTAATTATTCGTTAATTTTCCATCGGCAAAAATTTTTTCTCCTCTGTAATCGAAATTCGCCTGGTTTGAAACCATTTGTAACTCTGATAAAACCTTATCACAAAATCTGTCAAAATGAGAATTGAAAAAAAGGCGAGTGTATTTGGGGAAATCTTTTCCTAATGAAATGATTTATAAAATATTACATACAATGCTATCTTAGGGTTATTTAATTAAGTGTTATCGACAAGTATTCAACAGATGTATCCATTCCCAATTTATTTGTTTAGAATTAGAATTACTTTTATATTTGTATTTTGTTGAAATAATTATACTCGATCTCTGCTCTCAATCTCGTAATTATATCTTTTTTGTAAAAACTGGAAGAATTAATTTTATCCTGCGATATTTTCGACTTCCAAAATTCAGAATAATTATTTCTCTGAATTAATTGCGATGAAGTGAATCGATTTATTAGAAAAATTTATATACAGAGGTACTTACCTTTTAAGACGATGCAATATAGCTGAGTTTTTGTTTTCCAGGTCAAAAACAGCTTCATACACTTACCTTTTTATTAGATACGTCATTTCTTCAAAAATAGCATTGTTGCATTATTATTTTATGCACAGGTCATCGCAATTCAAGATACCATTCTTATTTTAATGATTTAATTTGACTCAACTTAAACCCAAAGGTCTAAAATTTGCAATTCAGGAAAGGTTTTTCACAAGTCGTACTACATGTTTATTCATTTTCATTTTCCTTTGGTTGGCACTACGGGGAAAAAATGATTCCATTTTCAAATTTTACGACCTTAATGTACCCTATTTGCCACCTTCACCCCTCCCTAATTAAATCGAAAAAAATGATAGGTAATTAAAAAGAATAAAATTGCATCATAAATGCCAATTTTTGCATAAAGTATCAATTAAATCTTGAAAATAATGACGCCAATGGACTCTACGCATCAAAAAGCCATGACTTTGACACTTTGCACGACCATTTTGAGTGAAAAACAATTTAAAAAGGTGATTACTAATTAAAAAGAATAAAATTTACATCATAAATGTCAATTTCTGAATTAATTATTCATTTGATCGTGAATATAATAGCGCCAATGAATTCCACGCGTCAAAAAACCATGACTTTGACATTTCGTACGGTCATTTTGAGTGAAAAAACAATTAATACGATGATTTTCAATAAAAATTAAAAACACGAAAAAATGTTTTAAAAACGCCTTATAGAGTATGCAACTTAACTTACTTCGGTGCAGGTGTTGCATAACCACAGTTTGAAAAATTCCTCCAGAACTCAAGTCCTAGTGACGTCATGAGGACTTAAGTTACGGAGCAAATTTTCAAACTGTGGCAGGGCTGGGAAACTGAAATCATATCAGTTTCAGTTTCGGTTTTCAGGTTCAGTTTTTTGTAATTTCAGTTACAGTTTTAGTTTTCAGTTTCAGTTTTTTGTCATTTCAGTTACAGTTACAGTTACAGTTTTCAGTTTCAGTTTTTTGTCATTTCAGTTTTGGTTTTTTTCAGTTTTCTACT
>FIZU01055138.1:0-11981 GCA_900064475.1 Pseudococcus longispinus
AAAGTCATCATTATCTATAAAATTTTGTAAGTTCAAAAAGTCAATGAAAATCTAAAAAATTTTCTACGTCCAAAAAAGTCTGACATAAATGGACAAAAAATTTGGACAGAAAAAATGGACACTTTTTTAGGATTGACCTCAGCCATTAGACATATCCATGTCAAAATATCGAACTGCAAAAACGATTTGAAAAGTATTCAACTTGGCGAACAAAATAAAACAGGGTTAATCATCGATTACGTTTTCAGGGGAAAAAAATGAAATTGATAGGTATGGAATGTACTCGGCTAGGAAGTAATATGCCACTTTCAGATTTTCCCCACCATCCCTCCATTACTCTATCACACAACTTTAACAAAGGGGTCGTTAGTTGAGGGGGTAGAAAAACCGTATCGTCAACGATTTTATGAAATTCCAAATTTTACTATGAAATACATAGTAAAATATGTCATCTAATATCGTTCTGACAAATCACCTTGCCTATTCGATGAGGTTTTAATTAAAATTGATAAAAAAAAAAAATACACGCGGGAAACGAAAAAAGTAGAAATGAAAAAAATATTGTCACGTCGACTTTGTAAATTTTCCCGTTATAAAACAAATGTACTCGTACCTATACCTATACTCGTATCTAGCGAAATATTACGCGCTTTGATGAGGCTTGCGATACGTAGGTTTGGGTAGGGTTAGGTAGCTATAGCGTGGCTGGGCACGAATCTACGAAACAACGAGTAACTAAGTATACGCAATCCGAAACATTTCATTTAATATTTGAAAATAGGGATGGCTTTGATTTATTCATACGTTTGACATTGTTGGTGGTGTTGGTATACGTATGCCTACCCAGCGTTGTTGTATATAGGTTTACGAGTACACATGTACGTAGGCAGAGGTCTATAATACGTATATGACGTACAACTACTACGATAACCCATTACGTTCGTACGTAATGTACCGTGCGAGTACGAGTAGATATATGTGTAATGGTGTGTACGCGAACCGATGTCTGCGAGAAAAGCCTGTTGAATTCTTTGCTTATACAAAACAAACATAAGCTGAGAATTCGAGATACGAGGCCGAGGCTGGGGGCCAGGCACGAGGGACGACGTATTCTTCCAACTGGCAGGAGGCGTGTGCTCTCGCGTTCAAGTTGCGTAAGTAACTCGTTGTAGGGGTAGGAGGTGGGTATGTCTATGTACATATGTATAATATTCGTACCTGTCTCGTGTATGCTTTAGATTATTTTATGAAAAAGTTATGATTTTCATTTTTCGCTCGGAGTAATAAAGCGAATTGGTTTTGCGGTTTATACCTACCGAAACCCTGCCAGCTATACTGCATCGCAGCATCCAGCCGACAATGCCGACATATGTCGTCATGGAAACCTCATACATACAGCAACACCGTATAACATACCTACTTATACTCTATACCGGATTACAGGTACTAGGTATAGTGTACGCTAGACTAAAACCCTCGTACCGAAAAATACGGCCTTTTTTGTTTTTGTTTTTTTCAATTTCAACTCGACATCGGCATGTTTGTTTTGCAAAACATCTTCAAAATAACATTACGTACTTATACTTTTGATCCGAGAACCCGCAGCGAGATCTTGAAATCAAAATGCCAGCGACAATTGAATTTAGCCCTACCCCCCATCCACTCGAACACTAATACGCCAGCAGGACTTCGATGTTGGAAGATTTGCTTTCGGGCTTCGAATACAATTTAAGCGCAGAAAGTTGGGAAACAGTTTTTGAAATAACAAATGTTCGACTCACCTTTCACATATAACGACACCGGTTCCGAATATTCGCTACCGACGCTGTTTTCAGCCACGCATTCGTATTTTCCTTGATCGCTTTCCAAGCTGTTTATGATTTGCAAAGCTCCTGTAACATGAAATAAGCATGCAGGATGAATACCCATCACCCGTAACACATCGTGAAATTGGCTGACGAAGATTGATCCTCGTGCATCGGTGTTTATAATTGGAGAAAATTGTAAGGAGAATGAAATTATCATATTTCTTTCGATGGGCCAATTCAACAATTACATTCCCAAGTAGGTATATCGCGACGTAAACGCAGCTTTGAAATCAAGTTCTTTTATGCAGTCAAGACCATCCTTTGCCTCCGTTCCCAAACCCTTTCATTTTCAGCTGCATTACACAAACTTATGGGAAGACGTCCGTCATCTCCGTATACGTAAGGTAAAAATTGACTCTTTAAAATTGCGCTAACCTTAGTTCTCTATTTCAATCAGACAAGAAGTTAGGACTGTTCAAATTTTGAAAAAATAATCGCAGAATAAGTATGAACAGTATGTACGAGAAATTTTGGCATCGCTCCGAACGCTCGCAGCTCCAACGCCACGCTGCACTAGTGGCGTTGGAGCTGCGAGCGCTCTGTAGGGTGCCAAAATTTCTTATACATACTGTACGCAGATCAGTACCTACGAAAGCATTTCCTAATCCGGAATACGAAGCGTTTGAAAATCGCACGAATTCCAAAATCTTCGCCGACAATTTGAAATACCTATCTCGATGTAAAAATCAAGTCAATGGCAAAGGATGGCAACGAGGAAAAGAAAGGCTCGACGAAATAAAACCAGACGGAACTCGGCCAAAAGAAACTTTCTTTTAAATTTAATTACATTTTCTCAATTAAACCTGTGTACCGGCTGCCGAGCGCATTATACCCCGACGATAGAGCGCAGCTCAGCTCGTACCTTCTATACCTAGTCTGTTGGCATTCGTATTTCCGTCTCCTCCTCTTCATCACCCTGTCGCTCTCGCAAGCCAAAAATTCCTACTTGCCAACTTTATTAAATATAAATAATTAAGCAAATACTACTACTGTTTTCAGCTTGCTCATCGTTAAATGCAACTTTCAACACGAACGCGTCACTTAGCAAACTGCGCGTAAACTTTTGCCCGTAATACAAGTGTAAATTATAATTAAATTTTGCTTCTTCTTCTTCTTCTTCTTCTACTACTTCTGCTCCTTTTCCCTATCTCCACAGCCCTCTGGTTGTACTCACTTCTTCTTCGACTTCTCTTCACAACTCTCGCGTATCCGCTATAACTTTTCTTCTATTACTCAGCGTACATAAGTTCTATGCTATATACATCTCGTCATCTTGCGTACTGTTCGCTTTAGTTTACCAACAAAAGCGCGACGAAAAAAAATACAAATTTTCCGTGGGGCCCTTCCTTCTCACCATGCATGCTTGCTTCAAAAAAGTTGGTAATTTACACATCTTTTTCACTAATCTTTCCCATTAATTCAGCTCGTAGATGGCTAATTATTTTAGACCGAGCCGAAAGTTTATTGCTTTGTTTTAAATGCCAAAATCGTTGGTAAATATTTTCAGGTAGGTATTCTACGATTAGATATGGATTTCCTTGTTCGCTTTAGAAAAGAAATTCGTTGCCAAACAACAGAACACCATTTTTGACGCGCATTTCATACATTTTCCGACTACCCGTAAAAAGTCGTCGTAAGGGGATCGCTGAAATTTTTCAACTTTACAAACTCATTTGTATTCCCCGAGTTTTATGAACTCCAAAAGTCATCCAGGTTAGCAACCAACAAATCATCTTGACCTTAATCAGGACAGATTATCTGATATTTTTTGACTCCAGAAAGTACACTGGCTTATTAGATTCTCTGAAATTACCCGAGTCCAAGAAATCGTTAGGAATTTCTGCATTTTTCAATGACTGATAAGTCAAAAAAGTCATCCATCCGTCGTATAAAGATTTCCAAGTCCTAAAAGCTATTCGGGATAACAAAATTTCGTAATGCAAAAACGTAACACACATTCGTCTATCTGATGTCTGCATTCAAAATTTTTTCAAGCCCCTCTGTTACGTACAGTATGACGAGAATAATTGTGAAGAATTGTCAGGTTGACAATTCAACCATTACTTGTTTGCGACTGAAAAGCTCGCTAGGTTGAATCGTCTGTTTACAACGTTACGATTAACGTTTCATTTAGTAACCAGCAGTTGGTAGTGTGAAGTGAGAAGTTTAGAGTTGATAGCCGCAGATTGCTGCTTCAACTCCAACACCCTCAGGTCATCGATCATTAGTAATCTCTGAATTTTTTCAAGCCCAAAAAGTACCCAGGGTAATAAATTTTCGCGACAGAATTTCGTGACGCCCAAATTTTCAGGTAGACCACCAGGCATAAGACATATCCGCGTGAAAAAATTCAGAAGTCTCGTAATATTTTTTATTACGAAGATTTTTCCAAAAAACGTTTTAATCAGCTCTAGGGTGAAGCCACCCGGGGTGTGTAAAATCATGATAATGTTTATTTGAAAACAAAACGTGCGATGGCTCTTTTTCCAAGACATAAGAATACCTAAATATTAGAAATTTCCTTAACGATACGAATTTTGCGAATATACTATTTTCTTTCAACTTTCAACAGTAATTCTTATTTCTCGCACATTTGTTTCATTTTTTTTTTCATTGCGAAAACGATACAACTTCGAGCATTATTGAAAACAGCGGAGGGGAGCGCCGTGCCGCATCCTACGCTTAGAATCATTATCATCTTCGCCTCAGATTGGACACAATTTTTTCGCAATCGTCGCATCGTTTTCCGCTTTTCTGGTTTGTTTTTCGCCGCAGCACTAACAAATAAATTACCAGGGCACCTGCCGGGCCGCGTCGCGTGGTGAATGAAAATGTGTATCGTAACTCATCTAATCTTCTACTCGGAATAAGAGCCCGCCCCGAGACCAGCGGTAATTGCGCTCGGTTCGCCACGACCAGCACATAATTCAGCTCACCTTTACCAAAGTTGTACACGAGTACGAGCGCTGTTGTTGCACTCTTTGGTAGATAGCTAGGTCTAGATAGCACTTTGTTCGAAGCAATACGGGAAAAAAATTACAACGTATCCGCCAAGTTTACATATAATTTACGTTTCGCTGCCGAGTACGACGTACGAGTTGGTGGCTCGGTAGGTCTCTAGGTTCGAAGTGACTACGACCAACTCTGCAAGTACGTATCGTACGCTACGTACGAACGCGACGACGATGATTTTGTAATTTGTTCGCTGGCTGTTTCGGCGCGCCGGCAATTTCATTTCGCGCAACGAACTAAAAGAAAAATGGCATCGGGCGGCGAAAAAAACTACGACCGTCTAAAAGTCTTGGCTCGTTGTAAAAAGTCTCGGTCGTACGTTTCAACTTCTCCATTCGCGTATTTTGTACCTACGTACCGTACCCTATACACTCGCAGAGTACACAGGTACCCCACCACGACGTTAAGATATTACGAGACTCGAGAAAAACTTACGAACAGGCCGATTCGAGAGCATCTCGGCAAACTTTCCACTTTTCCACATACTTCCACTATAAAAACCTAGATAAAAATATACGCGTCACTTCGTCGCTTCATCTTCATCCTGGCCACCTCGGCAGCCGTCATCATAACGTGCTCGTAACGTGTAGCGCTTGTTATACGTTATTCATTCTTTTTTCATTTTTCACATTTTCGCACGACCAAGTTCTACTTGCTAAACCGCTACTCCGCCAAGCGGTGGCATCGCGCACCACAAACTTTTTCAACTTATTCTTCGCCTATAAGTATATACGCGGTTTTCCCGTCCTCTTGTACGCTTCTTCGTTTTTAACATCGTTATCATCGTCGACAAGTGGCATAACCAATGTAACCAGACCGTATGTAAGTAGGTAAGTACATACAACATGACAGAACGATATGGGGAAAAAAGAGAGCAAACAATTCGTAATTTTGTACCTACGAACGACGCGCTATACGACCTGAAGTGACGTCGAGGACCAATTCCTCGTTTGCCGTCAAGCACAATTATCAATCTCCTCATACGCGCTAGATAGTCTATTGTTATTTTGCGTACTCTAGTTTCTGGGCTTGCAAATGATTTTACTCAAACTTTAATGAAAATATGCGATGTCAGGCACCCTGCACGAGGAAAACGCGATCTCTGATCTTACCTTGTTCAAAATGTTTTGATCTGATCTTGATCTTATCTTGTCGAAAATTTGGCGATCTAATCTTTTTTTTTTTTAAAAAAGATGGCAAAAAAGATCAAAATGATGGTGGCATTGACCACTGAACTCCGGGATTTTTAATGAATTTTTCAGTTTTCAGTGAACTGAAAAGTGAAAAGTGCATTAGAAATTCAGTGCCATTGTAAAACATCACGATCGGAATATATTATGCTTTAATTTGATGAATTTGAAAATTGATCTTTTTTGAAAAAGATCGCGATCTGAACATTTGCTTGATCTGATGTTGATCTGATCTGAAAATTTTTTTGATCTGATCTTTATGTAATCTCGTTGATTTTTTCGTTATCTGCCCATCTCTGCTCCCAAGCAAGTTATTACAGAAAATTTCCAAAATCGAATCCTTCTGGAGTTGTGCAGAAAAATATCACACCAAATCGTTAGGGGGAGAGTAAATGAATTACAATTTACATATCCTTACGGTCTTCTGCATGACCATAGTGAGTGGCGGCATGAAGATGGCTGTCACCTCCCTCCCCCATTGAAAAATTTGTAGTTTTATTGAGAAATCTCCTCCCCCCTCCCGCAATAATGCCAATCCCGGGTCTCTTGAATTACTGTATCAGAACGATGACGAATTTCAAGATCTGCAGTTTACGCGTATAATTCATACCGAGTGTGTACTGTGTACTTACCAGGTGATCCTTTATCCAGCACCGAATATCGATCGTTGTTATTCATATCCAACGGGTTGGAGTCACGTATCCACGTAATCGTCGGCGTCGGATCTCCGGTCGCCGAGCATTGAAGTACTGCTGTATGCCCCACTTCGACAGCTTTCGAAGCTGGTGGCGATGTAATACTCGGAAAACCTAATGGCAGTTTCTTTTCTGCAAAAACGGACAACAACAACAACGATTAGAACAACGATACGGTAAAGAGAAAAATTTTACCGGAACGATCAATTAGTTAGAAGTACCATCGATAGCAATTTTTCAACTTAATATACCATTTTTTTGTAGAATAGGTAAGTAATTGTTTGCGAGAAAATTAGTTGTCAAAAAAACGTATTTTGTCGATTTTGCCCGCGTCTTTTGAAAATGGTGATGAAGGGGAACACTCGTCTTCAATAGCATTTCAAATTCGAGTAGGTAAACATATAAAAGTGCAACGAACTCATTTCCAAAGGAAATAGTTTTCAAAATAATTTAAGCCGTTTGTAACATAAATTTTTTCATACAAATAGGCGAATAAATCTGAGAACAGAAAATAAAAGTCATTAACGGGATTCGAATTACGGACGGAGCCGGAAGGTAGTGTTCTGTTAGGGAAAGCTTCATCCAAAACGCGAATTTGACAGAAACTGTGGAACCGTACGATAGGGCGAAACATGTTGAAAAAAGCACGTGCAGCTCATGTTCGTGCCGCGAACGACGACCACGCGACTCGGGCTTTAATATTCGAAAAATGAGTCGAAACACCCGGTCGACGACGCCGCGCCGCACCGCGCCCCAAGAAAACTCGAATAATAAGGTTTTTCTTCGTCGAACGAGCTTTTCCGAATCCATTTCGCGCGCCCGTTATGAGAGGCGCGGTGGCGAGAGACTCGGGTGCGCCGAGCGAGCGCACGATCCCGAGGCGAGCTTAATTATAACAGGGTGTACCGAGCGAATTTGTAAAACAAATATTCTTCGTTAATTTTCATTTCACGTTTGCCGAAAACTACGCTGCCGAGTAAATTTTACTCGCGTAGGCCGCATGAAAAGTTATCGGCAAAAATTTTCCTCAAGTACCACCACCGCCCATCGCTGCTCGCTCGCCCGAATCGGCGGCAGCGGGCGGCGTAACGTCACTTGGACAACAAAATGTGCCCATTTGCTGCACGCGAGTTGGCGGCCGTACACATCCGTACTTATTCGTCAAATTTTACGATAATCTACGCGAATTTCAATCCGAATTCGGCCACATCGCGTAGCACTCGTTCCACAATTAGGTTACCTTGAGAACGTGCCGCGAACGCAGCCTATCCGACCAAACGAAGGCGATGCGGCGTTTTTTCCCCCAGCCCTTTCATCGTGTTCATTAATTTTCGTTTCGTTAATGATAAAAAATTCTCAACGTCTGGTTTTAATTTAATTTTACCGTTAAAAAATGATACTGGTTTGATAAATTGCCGCTAATTAAGTTGACAGAATAAGCGATGATTTGGCAAGGTTTCCTCCCTCCGCTACATCGCCGCATTCGAGGCGTGATTTTTCGCGACTGTAGAATTTCGCGAATTGGGCAAGTGGTCGGTGTTTCGCTTTCTTTCCGCATTTCCGACGTCGCAGTCGCGTCGTTATAATTAATACGCAATTAGTTTATCTGTGTTTCGATGTTGAATACTTCTTCGCGGTCAACGAATGCGACACTGACACACCGATCTGAGATTTATTCGCTAGAACGTTTCGTCGACCATTACGTAATGTTTTTCTGCAGCCCTTCCCTTCAATTTTCAAACTGTCCAAAAAACTACGAAATAAAAATTCGATTAAAAATATGTATCGAGCTGATATCTCTCGACGGGACGTTTCCCTGATGAAATAAATACGCAAATACACCGTGATCTGATATACTAATATTAACCCATGGTCTTTCTTTCTGTAACGCTAACTTAGAACTAAAAAAATCGATCTAACCAACACTTATTTTTACAGTCGCCAGCTACGACAGATGCTTGCTAAGAATAGGACTAATCATTAATGTTATCATGTTTGTATAGTCTAAATAATACTTCCAACATTTCCCTTTGTTTTTAAAGATAGACGGCACTTTCGGCCGGGTTTTTTACTCAGCGGTACCTGGTTATACAGAGTGTTCTTGTAACAGTGCATTGCCTTCAAACCAGAGATGCAGCTACCCAAACTACAAAAGTGTAAGCATGTTTGCCGACGCCAGGATTCGAAGGGGCAACATTATGCTCTAGTCTTGGTAGATATTTCAAAACGTCGTAACTCCGCTGATTATATAGATAGGCCAATTTTTTTTGAAACTTTTCGTATAACTTTTCAAGCTTTACAAAATGAGTTATATTCGTGGACTGCGTATCGACGCATTGTTCGCCAGATTTAGTAGGTATAAGTACGTACTTGGCAGGGTTTTTTTTACCTCATTTCTTCGCCGTTTTCGGATGAAGAACAGTTCCTGTTCGGCGTGAAAATTAGCACGCAAAATGATCGTCTTTTCAAAATAAAGGACGCCCCCGAGACAATCGGGAGCGAAACAACAACGCGCCGTAAAAGGTTCACGTTTTTGGCACCGGATCTATCGAATCTACTGTTCTCGAACAAACAACGTCGAGTAATTTCCAGCCTTTTCTATATGTTTTCGTTGACGCTGTACCAGCTGCGGTAAATAGTTGAATGGGTAGGATAGGTACTGCGGAATGAGCGCAGAATGGGATATCTTCTCGAAACGAAGAATCACAGCGTTGTGCGCGTCGAGGTCGGGCGAGGTAATGGGCGAATAACGCGAAAAGAATGCGAACGGGCCAAACTAAATCTCCTATCAAGATGCGGAGCAAAAAGAAAAATAATACGACGACCAGCTCGACGCGAAATAATAACAAAATACCTTTCGGTGCGACGCGGCGCGGCGCAGCGCGGCACAACGGAATACGTTGTCCAGCTTGTAGGCAATTTATAAAGCTACGGCTACGCGGTGGCGTCTTCGCTGCGCTGGTCTGCGGTCATAAATCTCATTACAAAAGGTTTAAACGCCCGTTTTTCGCAACAGTCGTCACGTGTGATTTGTGCGACACGCTTAATCCGTCCGTTAGCTGGGACGAAGAGACGCTACGTACCTTGGAGGTAAGGTCCAACGTAGGTAGGTACATGGTTGAAAAAGCCGTCTCCCTTCAAGAAACATTCTCTCGTCGTGTCGCAGGCGTAAAAAAAAATCCGCAAACGCCGAAAACAAAGCGCCAAAGATTAGCGATCGGACAGCTTTAAAGCCTCGAGTACGTTATACTTATTAATATTTACTACTCGCGTCCTCCACTCGTACGTACTATACACATAAACACCTCTTCGGCGGCGCAGCGGCCCGACGAATGGGTTGCTGCATTCGCGTAGTAGGCAAACCATGATCCGGTATTAATGCCGGTAAATCTACGTACAACACGTAGCTGTAGGTAGCCGGACGCTCGAGTATTTTAATTCGCTGGCGCCGCTAAACGCAACGTAATTCACACGGACGCGGCGCGACGTCGTTTGCAGCATTCGCATACGCGTCGTATACTAGAAAACCTCAAATACCTATACGCAGTTACTCTATTGCACGTACACCTATACTCGTACGAATCGATTTACATTTACACTAGGTATATAGCGCATATATGGTAATAATTCTCAATCGCCTAGTTCGATGTTTCTCTTTTCGCGTATACGAGCATCGTTTTTGCCTCTTCGTCCTGCTTATTCGCAATTCGCCGGCAACATAAAACGCGAATTAATGATCCAAAACTAAACCATTATAAATTACGAAAATTGGATAATTTCGCCTAATGCAACGCGTACCTAGCCGGCTAGTAGCTATTACTCGATATCCACCAATACCAATCGCATATACGTAAAGTAGTGGTACCTGTACCTATCTGCCTACGTAACTAGCTATAGTTAGCTACGCTACGTACGCCCCGTTGCGCAACCTCGCATACACGGTACGGAACCTAAATATTATCTAATAATACCCGCGCATCGTATAGAGTCCGCGAACGCGCTTTGCTCACATACGCAACGGCGAAATCGCCAAATTCGATTTACAACGAATTTGCACGACTAATTGCGCTATGTAGATTGCAGAATGCACTCGTAGGCAAATCGTTGATCCCTGAAATATACCTACGTAAAATCTGGACCAGGACAAACAAAATCGTAAAATCAGTCTAATATCATCCAACGAATGTTTGTACCAGCTCGCGAATGCACGAACATACGTACTTCAAGATGGGCGATTCGGGTATCATTAAGAAAAAGACTGCTCATCTTTAAAATTGAATGAGCAGATGCCCTCCCAGAAAATTTGGAGCAAAAGATACTTTCAGTCGCGCGAATGAGGTAGTGTTTCGAAGACTGAAGGCTCGCTACAAGTCAATTTGTTCACTTTTTCATCTCGAGTCTTATAATTCCACTCAAATTTTTTGCAGGGGTATCTCTCATCCTCAAGTAAGAAAACCACCGTTGTTTCTCTCCTCATCAGAAGGAGATTCGAGTGAAGAATTTCAGAAATTTCCAAAGTCCAAAAAATTGTTTGAAATCTGAAAATTTTTTCAAGTAGGTACAAAAATCCAAAGTTTTTGTCTGACAAAATGTCTAAAAATCAGCGTAATCTCTGAAATTTTCCGACTTCATAAAGTGAATGGAAATCTGAAAATTTTTTCAAGTACAAAAAAGTCTGACAAAATGTCTAAAAGTCAACGTGACGGAATTTCGTCACGTTTTTCACGAGTTTGGTCATCGCAAAAGCATACCTATCCTATGCAAAAATTAACGAAATTAAAAAAGTGAGGATGCATATTGTTTGTTAAATTTTTGAAAGCATCCCGTTCGAATATTGAATATCTGTTTTCTCAATTTTGTCATCCTAAAGTCACCTTGATATCTCACAAATTACATGCTCTCTTCTCGAGTACACGTAAGAATAATTTTTCGTTTCATTAGGTACTTCCAGCATTACCCAAGTCAATGCTGTCATTGACATTGGCGCATTCAAGTGGGATGTTCAAGGCCTCATCAGAGGGTTCAGACTCCTCCTCGACGGCTGAAATGTGGAAAAAATTATGAAATTACAGCTTTTGACGGTTTTTTTTTTTGGAAAAAATTGTCACTTTTGCTTCGAACGAGTGCAATTAATTTAGCTATTTCAACAAAATAACGGCATTTTAAAAATTTTAGTACCTACATAAAATCACACGTCTTCTCCCCCCCCCCCCCAC
>FIZU01055143.1:0-13700 GCA_900064475.1 Pseudococcus longispinus
ACACGAAACCGTACACTAAACCAAAACTATTCAATCAAAGGCACGAAACCGGCACGAAACCGCTTAAAAAATTTCGTGTCGAATCACTGGTACTGCATGTGAATCTTTCTTAAAAAGACTAAAAAAAAGTAGGAATCGGGGATCAAGTATCAGCGCTCCTACAGGGAACTATGTGAGTAATTATTTACAGGAATTTCACGTAATCCCCTTTCCGCTGTGCCCGCAGCTGGCCATCTTGGTGTTTGAGTGTCTATAGCAGGAGCAGACTGAACAGGTTTCAAAAAAGAGCAGTTTTTGACATCACTAAGGGTAACATGTCTTTTCCACGGGAGATGTCAGAGGAATTTCTTGTGAGTACATACATAGTTTTTGATATTGTTGAGTTTATCAGAGGGGTAATTTGATTTCAGAATTGTTCAAAGGTGGATTGAGTTTTATCTATACCTTTGATAGGTCTGATATTGGTGTGGTAGGGAGTTTACGTACTTATAGTACCCATCAGTTGCAGGACAAGCTTGGCTTGATGAGCTTATTTTTTATCAAAATTGATACCTTTCCTACTATAAGTCAAATTTATATGAATGTGCTTGCTTTGCTTCTACATCGTCCCTTGATCACTCTCCAGCAGCCAGAAAGAGGTAAATATTAAAAAGTAATAGCATAAGTTGAATCGTATTCATTCAAGTAGAAAAGTTACCAACCCATTATGATTGTAAAACTACGAGTATATACGATTTAAAATATACACTCTTACAAAGGAGCTATTCAACTTAGTTACTTTTCACTTTTATCCACAACACGTTGCTGGTTTTTAGAAACAAAACAGTGCGGCTTTTTGGCTAGCTCACCGTTGCTGCTGGATATTACAATACTATACAGCACCTTTAAAGCAGAATAATTCTGTTTTGACCGGCTAGACACGATGTTCTTCCTGTTGAAACACTCGACATTCGGAATTCGCAACCATTTTTTGTCACCCTTATGCGTAGTAACCATACTCTTTATAGTCTAAATCGGATTTCCATTCCCTGCAGTACAGAAATTCCCTTCCTACACTGTATCGCCTACGTAGCTGTATAAGTACATCGTTACAGTGCGCTTTTGTTTACATACACTCTTAATATTGCTTCGGCATGTAGCACATAGTAAGTTGAAAAACTTGATATGGTATGATTTCGACTTCGCTCGAATACAGATGAAAATTCAATTTAAAAGATGTACGGTAAGTATATAAGAAATACATATACACGATGGCGAACGTTTTATCAGCACCGAAGATTCGAAAATTTCGTAATAACGAATACTATATAACTGTTATCTGTTGTTGATCTTTTGTTATTCGTACAGAAATACGCGAATTTATTTCCTGCTGCGCGTTTATGCATCAATAATTTCTGCTTATTTGCTGATAAATGTGAACTTTCTGCACGGCAGCTAATTAGTTGTTATTGTATTTGGCGGAGGAAAAGTTGGGTTGCGGCGGTTATTGCTGAAATATTTGTTTTGTTTTGCATTCTTCGCGATACGATGCAGATGGAGATGGCGTGATGCGGGGAATATGTTTTAAGAAATTCGTTAAGTGATGTCAGCGAGTTTACGATTACAATCGCATCGTAGTACCACAGTGTGCTGTACGTACAATAGAGACGTGTACCTTATATAGGATAAACCAACCCAGGCGCTTGAATTTCTTTTGTCAAACAAAAGAAAACGTACGGAAAATCGACGATAAACTTTTAGCTACCGCGAAGCCAGAGCCAGCAAATAACACGTGTAACGCGATCATCTCATGCTTTTTTCGCCCGTTGTTTGGAATTCGAAAAACTAATCTAATAGACGTAATGGTATGAAAATACGATGTAAGATGTGGTGCTATAAGGCACCGTCAGCGAAATTGCTCAGCGAGCTGCTTTCTGTACGATTTTGGCCACTTTAACGAATTCGCGCCAAAAGCAATTTAACAATCAACGCGAACGAATCCGCAATAAGCTCAGATTTATGACACTTTCGACGGAGATGAGTGAAAAATAACGTATTCATAAGAACGCATTTTAATATCGATTTCGCAACCTAGTATACATACTTATCGTTTAAATTATTTATTGCTTGTCACATTCACTTCCTCGTTTCTCGAATGGTGTCGGTATGAAAACGCGGGTAAGAATAAAAAATATACGACTTGTATATACCTTATATAGTACATTTACACACACACCCAACCAACATCTCTCTGCAGCATCCACCCCACATACGAAAACGTACTGCGAACTCACTGCACACGCACTCTTACACAAATACATATCGTATAGTATACGTGAAAATTTGAAGAATAGAAGGTGCGAATAGAGATGTCTATATAATATAGCGATATATTTCGTTTTGAGAAAGGCGCAAAGCCCCAATAGTAATATTTCCAACATCCCTGCAATAATAACCCCCCTCATATTTCTTATACTCGACGATTGCGTCAACGTCTTAAGCGCCTCGAAAACAACAACTCCAGACGTTTCCGAAAATCCTTCCGATTGTTGGCTTAATCCTTATTTATTTTATTGTCAGGCCGACGTTCCAAAGAAATATTTTCCGATTTTATTATCCTTTAATTCCGTTTTCGTGTAATGCCGTTTCGTTTTATTGCGCTGCGAAAAATCTAAATTAAATTTCTGTGCGCGCTCGCATCGATTCAGCGTTGATGACTTTTTCTCCGATATTCGTCCTGTGACGCTGGCTTTCGACCGAAAATAAATGAAACCGAAAAAAATAGCGACGAAAAACGAGTTTATACCTAGCGACGAAAAAAAAAATCGCGGTATTTTTCATCCTGTACTTACTACTATACGTATTCGTCATTAACATAAATCACGCGAATTTAAAAACCTTTTAAAGCGTCGAAATGAGAAACGCATCGTTTGAAAAATTCAAATTCGCACGTTTCACCGACTCGCGACTCGTTGATTCATCGTTACCCGCCGCAGCTCCGCTCAGATTATAACGAAAAAATAAATAAATAAAAAAATACAACGAAATGACTTCAATATCAAATATCTCTAATGTGAAAAGTCATATATACCGAATATTTAATATTTTTATTTTTTTTCCTATTTTTACCAAAGGGTAAAAAATATATAAATCACGAAATATAATCCAAATCTGACGTTAAGCTATGATGATGTATTATTGGCGCATTTCTCTCCGCGCTTTTTCCTATAGTCGTTGCTTTGTTATGGTGTACGTAGGCGACAATCATCGCGACGAATGTCAACCGTACGCAGATTTTCGATTTCGGTAGCTGTATTGAAACGAGTATGCAATTTTGTCGCATTAAAAATTAAAATATCGGATCAAGTTTGAAACTGGTTCGATTTTTGGGAATATTTATATTGAATGTCGTTTGCAAAGGTGTTGAAAATTCTGACCTTGAAAAATACATATATTTTGGAATTAAAATAAGTCATGGCCTGTGAGGTGTCTCATGATTTACCAGCCTTTAGAATCAAAAAAATAAAGCAAATTTTCGTCAGGAGATAAACAGCTTTCAAAATTGAAGATATAATCAACTTTTCTGTGCTATTGCACGAATAAATACTAAAATTTATGTGGTAATTACTACAATCCCCCCGTAATTACCAAAAGTATTCACAATTCACTAAAGGTACGCGAAATTTGCCAAAATCACACGATATTGTTACCACGAGATTATTCGCCAAATTATGCGGGGGTCTCCCGATTAGTATGTGGTGGAGGAGGGGGCCTTAGGGGAAGGGAAGTTCGACAATCTGGAATGTTTTTAATGTCACGTGGTTTTTTAAAAATTGATGAAAATGTAAAAGTAGTGAAAAAGTAATCAAAAAAGTCTTGAAGAGCGAAAAAATTGTTGAAAATTTTATTAAAATCGCTGAAAATGTCGTAGAAAAGGTGAAAAAATGTTTTAAAAGTGATAGAAAAAACTCGTTATAAATGCCCAAAAATTTGTAAAAAGTTGTGAAAATTCAGAAATAATAATTAAAAATCGACTATTTTTTCAAAGTTTTTTACTACTTTTGCAATAGTTCAAGGGATTTTTACAAAATTTTCAACAGTTTTTACCACATTTTAAACATTTTGATGACTTTTCCACCATTTTCCCAACATTTTTTTCACTTTTTACGAAATTTTCTGAAATTTTATGCACTATTTCTAACATTTTCCGTCGTTTTTTCACCACTCCTGCAACATTTTCAATATTTTTTAAATGAAATTTGTGACAGTTTACAACATTACAAATATTTTTGACAATTTTTTATGGTTGATATTTTGACACAAAGCTGACATTTATTATCAAGATGATTTATGTGAATTGGGTTCCAAAGTAAAAAAGCTGAAATCCTCAAAAATGAAAGAACTGAAATAAAAGTTTTCCAATTATTTCTTACTAACAAATTAAAATTTGAGCTTTTTAAAATACGTAGGCGTTCCTTGAAAATGTTTCAACTTGCTATACCCTGAATTTTGAACTTTTTGCAAGAGCTTTTCAAAATTTCGAAACTGAATTTTTTTTGGAAAATAGTTCTAGTTTAATATTTTTTGGTTTTTTGGAACAAGCGTTAGAAGTTCTTCATTTGAAAATCTTTCTCCATTTCTTGCAGTTTTTTTTTATTGCAAAAACAAGTGTACGACTACGTGCATGATCAAAATGAATTATTTTTTCGAAGCGAATTTTGCCTTCTGGAATTCTTAAACATACGTATTAGACAGTTAGTGTCTATATTTCAGGAATTAGAAAACATTTAAATTTCACCCAGCAGCAGTCTGTACTAAAACAGTAGTCAATGGCTTCGGTAAAATACATAAATCGTTGAAAAATTGTCCAGTAGTCGAGTAATTATGGTATCGGACAAACACGCGAATCAATATCGAGTTGTCGGGTCGCATTCCACGTTTGTAAAATCTCCAGATCTTGAAATACGACGAAAAATACATTAATTTTTTTGTTCAAACATACAAAATAAATCCAACATAGGGAAGCCAAAACAAGAAGAGAAATAATAATTTTACATGTTTGGCTGTGACAAAATCACAGCTAGTAGCCAAACAGTCGCACATGTACGTGTAAGTGTAAGTGTGGTATGAATAGTAGGTATACGATGTAACGTTGTACTAAAACAAACAACGTGTATATTCGATAAGAAACGCGACCGATTCTCCATAAATAATAACTTTATTATATTTCCACCGGTTGGTTATAGATAATTTAAACATTCAGCATGCGATCGCACTCATTAAACAGTATATGAGACATTTGCCGCTTGCAGTTATGAATTATGCGGTATTTATGGACCGAGGTAGCTAGCACCAGTAACAGATAGAAAATTTATTGACTTACGACCCTCACATTGTATTCAATTACATCGCTGATAAATAATGGCTCGAAATCCCTTTAAATTAATTACACGTATCGACGTGTTTGATGCACTTGTGTGTGCGTTTTCTCTATGTTTCCAGAAATTATTCTCGTCGTAATTTACGACCTTTGCGGTATACCTACCCGTATAATATATAAGTCGAAGAGTTATTCGAGAGGGCGGGCAATGAGGCGAGTTATGAGGTGTATTGGAAAATAATGGTGAAAGCTTCCGTTTGCCAATCAGCACACCTGTTAATGAATTCTGTTGTATTTCGAATCGAAATTTTTTTATGTGGTTGGATTTGGGAAGATCTATTTGTATTGTTACATCTGTTGAAATAATTTGAATTTTTAATAACTTATAAATTAGTCCCATAAAAAAAGTTATCAGACCACATTCTCGTCCAAACCTCAATTTCTCAATCTAGATTAAAGATGATAATAAAAGATATGATATTTTTGAATGCTTCAAAGAATGATCTTTTTTTTTTAATGCTAACCATTTTTGAAATGAGATGATTTCCAAAATTACAAAATTACTATGAAATTAGAACATCTACTCGTATTTTCAAAAAAGCCATCCGTTTTCATTTTGGAAACAATCAAACCGACACGAATCAATTTGGATGTGAATTTGAATAGGAAAATTTTATTTGCTAATCGATTTTAAAGATTAATGGTAGTTTTGTAGTCTTCGGCAGTTTTAAGATTCTGGACTGGAACATAGAACGCTCTCAAAAAAATTGTATGGGAAAAACAGATGAAAGTTTTCAATTCTGTTTTACAAAAGTTCTTCTTTGAAGTGATGTGAAAAAATTGTGAATTTGCTGAAAGATGAGAACTGAAAACTGAAAGTTGAAACTGGAAACCGGAAGTTGAAAGCTAAAAACTGAAAGTTGTACGCAAAAATTTGAAACTGAAAGTTGAAAGCTAAAAGAAACCTTGAAATTAAAAGTTGAAGTTGAAAACTGAAACTGAAAGTTGTAAGCTAAAAAACTTGAAACCGGAAGTTGAAAGATAAAAACTGAAAACTGAAAGTTGAAAGAGGGAAGCTGAAAACTGAAAGTGGAAAGATCAAAACTGAAAGTTGAAGTGGAAAACTGGAAGTTGTTAGCGGAAAACTGAAAACGGAAAACTAGAAGTTGGAAACTAAAAACTGAGAGCTGAAAGTTGAAAGATGAGCGCTGAAAACTGAAAGTTAGATTGCTGAAAACTAAAAACTGAAAGTGGAAATATCAAAGCTAAAACTTGAAGTTGTAAGTGGAAAACTGAAAGCTTTAAAGCTGAAGACTAAGAAATGAAAGTGGAAATATCAAAACTGAAAGTTGGAGTTGAAAACTGGAAGTTGTAAGCTAAAAACTGAAAATGTAAAACCGAAAGTTGTAAGCTAAAAGACTTGAAAATGAAAGTTGAAAGTTGAAACCTGAAAACTGAAAGTTGAAAGATGTGAGCTGAAAACTGAAAGTGGAAAGATCAAAACTGAAAGTTGAAAGATGGGCACTGAAAACTGAAAGAGGAAAGCTGAAAACCAAAAACTGAAAGTGGAAAGACAGGAAGTTGTTAGCAGAAAACTGAAAGTTGAAAGTTAAAAACTGAAAGCTAGCAGTTGAAAGACGAGAACTGCAAGTTTGAAGGCTGAAAATTGAAAACTGAAAGTTGAAAAATTAAATTCGAAAACTGAAAACTGAATTTTGTTAGATGAAAACTGAAAATGGAAGAAATCAAAACTGAAAGGTGAAAACTGGAAGTTGTAAGCTGAAAAGTGAAAGCCTAATGCTAAAAACTGAAAACTGGAAGTTGAAAATTGAATGTGGAAGGTTGAAAATTGAAAGATGGGAGCTGAAAACTTGAAGAAGAAAGCTGAAAACTGAAAACTGAAAGTGGTAAGCTGATAACTGTAAGTTTAAAACTGAAAAGTAAAACTGAAAAACTGAAACTGAAGGTGGTAAGCTGAAAACTGAATGTTTTAAGCTGAGAACTAAAAACTGAATACCCCACCGTTTCCATACTACCTATGAAACTATAAAATACGAGTATCTAGGTATTGTTTTCGCTCATTGGGTTGCAATCTCGCCAAGGTGTTTTTGTTTGTACCTATGTGTGTTTTATTCAAACTTATAAGTAACAGGTGAGCACTAATGCTACGGTGTAAAAACATTTCGGCAGTATTTATTGTAAATTTTTAGTCAAATTCCGTACCAAGTGTAACGCCACTCAGCTCAAATGCATAGAGGGGAAAAAAGTGTGAGGAAAAATACACGCGAAAAATGTAACGACTAGTTTTATCAAATTATTCAAATATATAACAAGAGAAGTGTAAACATCTCGTATTTTTTTTATTTTTTTATTTTTGAAGCATTTTGCAAATGTTTTTGCGACTATATGTCGCGGCTATATGAGAACCGTAAAACCATTACGCTGTTTTCTTGTTGCTCGCCTTTCTTTTCCGACCATTTGTAATATCAGGTTCGTGATAACGCAACACGTGTCCGGAATTTCGAAAAAATTACACCGACAGTGGTTCGCAAACATAAGGTGTGCTAGGGCGGTGACTATGCCAACAACATCACTGCAAAAGGTATTTGATTTATAATGTCACACGAATGATATGTAGCTGTAGGAATATAGCAGTGTTTGACGTACATATACGTATAGACTCGTAAGATGCATGCGATATGAAATAGACCGAGGGGCTGAGGATATCATCTATAGGTCTAGATCGAGGTACATAATATTATATGTGCATCTCTATAGTATAACTATCGTGACAGTTCGAACGAATATGACTTATATAAATTTGATGTTATACGATACCTAACTATGATACGAATTTACGAATCAATTAAAAACTTCGAACCTTATTCGCCGTGTGTCGAAAAAAAATCTTTCCCGAAAAATAACATTCCACTGTGGTCGAAATTTCTGATACGTTCATTGACAGATAGATAATTACCGATGTTCGAAAACTATACATACGTATGTATCAGATGGTTTCGCTACAGGTGGGCGGACAGATTTTTTTGTTATCCCGTGTTTATTAGAATTTTATAATCAGTTTTCGGCGTTAGATCATTTCGTATGTAGGTAATCCGTTCTCCGTTGAATGCTCCAATGAAACTGATATTCTAAAAAGAAAAAATATACATATAAAGAAAACTACGCTACGAATAAGAAAACGCCTACTTCAACTCGGTTCATACCATTCAGCTCGCTTTGAAACCTGTCACTTTTCTGTTAATGCCTTCGTTTAATAATAACGTCACTATTCGACGTGTGTATTATAGGAAAAATAATGAAAAAAATCATAATCGTTCCGTACACGACGATATTATTAAAATTGAACCCTATCACTCTTGGCTATGGTGTATGGAGAACAGGCTATATGGATATGAAATTCGGGTTTTTAATTATCACCTTGCACGAATTAATGCTTGAGAAAATTTTTGGGGAAATTTACGCCAGCGGAAAGAATTCGATTGTAGCTTATGAGTTGGTGTTCGGTGTTCAATTTTAATTTAGAATGTTCTTTGTGTGTAATTAATTTTGCACTCGACTTTGAAATTATTTCCTATTTTGTTTATTGAAGGACTTCGAGTTATGCAGTAATTTTATCATTTTTTCTACTTAAAATATTGCAGAAATATAACTTTGCATAGGGTGAGGGAGGGGATGGGTGTCTCTCAGGAAAAATGTAGCTACCGACCACTCAAACAATATGAATAGGAAACCTATGCCATTCAAAGCCTCTAGCTCAAATTGAGTTGTAGGTAGTGGTCCTAACAATGAGACTATTTCGAGTTTTTCATGATCAAGTCCCGAATAACTTTCTTATATACAATGAGAATAAAATGGTGCCATTTAAATGGTTGCTTTTCCTTGTGATATTGATTGGAGGAAGGGGGAGGGGGTTACAAGTGCTCTTTAAAAAGTTGTCAACCGTAACAAATGAGCATTTTTCATTTTAAGAAAACGAAATTGCTTTTAATCCAAAATTTTGTAATCTCAGTTAAAATTAATTTGATAAAAAGTTAGAAATTAGATGCAGTGCAGTGTTGCCACATTTCCGAATGATTAGAAATTGAGTTCTTTGATGAATAAGAAATAAAAAAGTTAAGTTGATATTGGCAATCTAAATTCTTGGAAGGGTCAAACAGCTTGTATGAGGTGAAATTCACTTCAAATAATATCTGTTTCAAAAACACATTGTTGCCAACCTCTCTGTGAATGTACTTGTTAAACTTTTCGGGTAAAAAGAAACATATGTACCTCAAATTTTGACCAAATCCAACATGGTGGTTCATTTTGAGCTGGAAGTGCACAAATTTTATACCCCTTAGATCAAAGTTTGCGATTCGTTGAAAAATCGAGATTTTTGAGTTAAAAAAATGAAATACCTTCGACTTTCGAAAAAATTGATTTTTACCATGAAAAATTGAGAAAATTTTGATTTATTATAAAAATCGAAAGTTGGTATTACTATAATGGAAATTTTTTAATTTTTTAATCGAAATATTTTTTTTCGTCAATGAAGGCTTTTTTGGTCCAGTTTTGGTACCAATCAAAGGGAATTATATTCTTTAATACCTCAGACATCTCGATTTTTCAACGATCTGCAACATTTCAACACCCTGGTAGAGATCAATAAGTGGTATCCAATTTCGGGGTCAATGGCCTAGGGAGGAGCAGAAACTGAAATAGCACTGATTCCGGGGGCGGGGGAGGGTGATCGAGGTACCAGGCAAGTGGTACTATCCAAAAATGGCAAAAATCCGCGGTTTTTTCAGTAGTGATCCCACTTTGAGCATCCTCAGCTCCATCCCGCTTTGAGCTAGGGGTATAAAATTTTCTTTGATCCATCTCCAAACTCAAAATGAACCATACCGACCGTTGGATTTGGTCGAAATCCGAGGTATTTTTTTTTAACTTACCACTGATTCGAACCTAAATAAGATTTGTAGGAACTAAAAATGTCATCAATAATCATTTCAAATGTTCAAAAAATATAAAATGAATGGAATTAATTAAAATATGAGTAAAACATATCTTTCTTTATTTTGGAAAAACCTACTGCTTTGCTTCGATCTTGACTAAAAATAATATAATTTTAGGTAAGTAAATATGCTTCGAAATTTATATATTTTTTTTTTAAATTTCACTTATGATTTTCTAACGATCAAAATATGAAAAAATAGTTAATTTTTTCGATTTGAATTTTTCAAAAAGGATCAATCATCCCTAATGTGATACCGATTCGAAGGTCCATTGTGAGAGAAAGAAGCAGAATCTCAAATCTCATATTTTATTCTTTTCTTATAGAATTTATTTGGAACTAAGCTACCTCGAATTTTGTCGGGTTTATAGGGATAATTTGGCCCTAGCACTGAATTTGAAATTATCCAAAGAAAGTTGGTCCCTATATGATTTAAAACCCTCGTGATAAAATGTTTAGCTCGATATCTCATCTCTAACCCCTTCTAAGGGGGTTGAAAGTAGATTTTTATTGAACATTTATTTGTATTTTGACAGTTTTCAACAAAATTTTTCAGAACTTGCAGAGATATAGCTTTGAAAGTACTAAGGGTAATTTACGGAATTGAAAAAAATTTCGAGCCCTTTTTCAAGGTCAAATAGACATTTTCAGCTTTCTATCGGCCATTTTAGGAACCCCTTTCAGAAATGCAATTTAAAAATATATATATATTGTATACCTATGTATCAAAAATTTTTTTCTTGAAATACTCGTATATCATCAATGACACCTAAATACACCATCAACCTGGGTTTAGACCAAATTCATTGAATCATGGATCCAATTTTTTTCTACGACTCAATTAATTCAAATATAGCTTATCATTTTTCATTTCTATATCCCTTTCCTTCTCTGCTTCCTCCTGTTATATCTATTCACATTGCTTCCAACTAATGTAAGTATAAAAGCTGGTCTGTTTGAAAAAAAAGCAACTTTGGCCAAAGCTTGCGGCTTTGTAATTATAGAAGCTGTCGTAAAACGTTGTAAAATATTACAATTTTACAACTGCGGCGGCGAAGAACCTAATTAATAAAAAATTTTAAAAATCTGTTTTTTTAATACTTCATATTTGAGGATTTTTTTTTCTTCTCTGGTACTCCATAAAACTCAAATTTTTAGGAGTATTAACAAGTTTAACGATATTACCTATTATCACGTTACAACTTTCTCGGGCTTTATATTTGCATAAATGTGAGGGTTAAAATTTGCAGAAATTTTTGGTATATGTCGGTTTACTGGGCGAGGAATGCTCATTTTGCGAAATAACGTTAACGAACATCGCATAAAGAGCTGTTAAAAGTTGAGCAAGAAATCCCTCCGAATTGTAATAATTAATAAAGAAAGCCTTGTTAACTTGGGCAATTTTTGAAGAAGTTGCTTTTTCACCTCTTTCGACGTTACTTAATACGCTCATTGCGTTAGTTAATGCGCTCATCATGAGCTATTCCAACGTAACACGTTTACGTTGTAAGAATTTTCGCAGATTTTTTTAATTTTATTTATTTTCGCATATTTTACGACCGTCTTACATGACCCCGAAGTTTTTCGTCGGGGCCAAATTTGCCAGCTTAAAAAGTTTCGTCCGATGGACGTGTTATACGTCTTAATAATATGCGTGTTTATCTACTGGTACCCTGATATCCACCTTTTCGAAAGACGGAAAGGGGTAGTTTAAAGAAGTTGGCGGTTTTTTACGACTTTTACATGTGCAGTTGTTTGCATAAACGCGTAATTTACGGCGGTCGTGCTAATTACTTGGTTTATAAAATACTGTATAGTGTATAAGGTTAACAAGTGAGAAAATTTTTACCAATTTTGGACATATTTTGCTCATGTTTCTAGGGTTTTCCTCCGCAACGAACGTGTTCGTACCTAGCGAAAATACTCGTATGTTCCATTTGCCATTCAACGTGAAAGGTAGCATCGATGTCAAAAAGAGGTGGATTAGAAGATTTCGAAACGAGTGCTGTCATATTTAGAACTAAAGTGAACCCCCGCCGATCTGTAACGGGTGTAATTCCGTAATATCGTGTTTTAAAGCGGAGTTCTTGCCGAAAAAGGTAAAGCTTCTCATTACATTTAATTTAATTAAATATTTTGAGACCAAACGAGAAACGAAGGATTAGCATTCGTACACTGGCAAAAGCTGAGAAGCCTAAAGGCTGCTGACGGACACATTTTCGTTCGCGAGTTTAATGGAATTTTAAACTCCCGCCGTTTGTTAAAAGTATAAAGAGTTTAAACTTCTCGCTTTAATTAAATATTCGTATCCGAAAATACCTTCCTCCATTACGCGATTTGTAAGAAGTACCTTAAGATTTGCCATTTTCAGCGGTAAAGCTTTTTCTCAGACTTGATCTTCGTGTTTGGTTAATCTCTGAAAATGAACTAGACTGTGATTTTTCCCCCTTCCTTTGCGATAGAGACGTTCTGTCTGCTTTCAACAGCTGATCTGTGTAGAATGTTGCGTGCCGAAGGAAACGAAGGCGTCGGAGCGGTTCGTCCGAATGTTGGTCCGCGAGCGGGATCGTTGATCTGGTGACGTAGGTTTAACGAATGGTCGACTGGTTGGTTGCAGTTCGTGTGGTTTGAAGGTGATTTTGGGATATACGAAATGCAACGATTTTTATTGTACTGATTCATTTTTTCTCCTTTTTTTTCTTTTATTTTTCTTTTGAGGATATTTCGTTGGTGTTTTTGAATATAAAATGTTATACAAATTTTATGAAATATCCGAATTGTGTGAAAGTTATTATCGTCAAAATTTTTCTTTTTGAATAAAATGATTAAAAATTAATAATTTTGGTGTTTTATGATTTGAAAGAAAAAAGATTTTAACGAGAGGAAAAGGGATGTACCAAGATATTTTCGTCTTGAATTAAATACCTGAAGTGATTTAAACTTTTCATGGAGTTTTTTCCCCACGATGAAAACTTTCATCTTGTAATTTGAATGTGATTATCATCAGAAGTTTGATGATTTTGTTGTTTTGCTCTAGTAATTTCATTATTTGTTTTATGGTTTTTTCGAAGATCCGTTCGATATGAATCAATCGTTGAAAAATACATTTCAGCAGTTTGTGCGAGACTTTCGATGGATTTTATGACATTTTTTTGCTGTTTTTGCAATTATTTTGATTTTTATGAAAATGTTGACAATTTTTAAGAGATTTGGAAATTTTCAAATTTTTTTGGTAAGGTGTAGTGGGGTAATTGCAAAATTGGGGTAATTGCAAAATCGCGACCTTCTGGCCGTTAGGTTCAATTTTGGACCCCAACACCTAAAGGG
>FIZU01055145.1:0-18935 GCA_900064475.1 Pseudococcus longispinus
AAGATTTTTTTGCCAGGTCTGAAACAACATGCAGATATTACACTTTGAAGTCTTAAAACTCAAATTTCAGTACGAAAGAAGATTCGAAAAAAATTGAAAAAATTTCCAGAGATGACCCTTAGTGTGGTCCATCATCCCTGCAAGTTTGAAAAAATTCGGTTGAAAATTTCAGAATATAGAAATTTATAAGGAAAATTGATATTTCGGGCGATATGAGAAGTTAGGGAGGCAGGGGGCCAAAATTTTTACCATCGAGTTTTTAGACCATAAGAACCAACTACCGCTAGAAAGTTCGAAAATCCCAGCCAAGGGCCAGCTATATTCCTTCCAATTTCAACGCATCTACGAACCCATCGAATGTAAACTTAAAGCTTAATGTATGGTTAAAAGCAACCCATCGCTATCTCACCATTACACCACGTCTCGGCGCCGATTCCATTTCCTCAGTCCATATGGCTTAATTAACGTTGACACGTTTGCACTTCCATTTGCCAGGCTGAGTCCTCGAACCCCCTGATTTTTCGCTTATACGTGAAAAAAAAAAAGTGAATAGAGAGGCTTTTTCCTTGTTTACATTTCTCATGAATGGATCCCCAATACAGAGACTGGTGCCGTGGTGCGAGTACCAGGCGCTAGGTGTATTTGTACAGGGTCGTCCTGCCTGTCTCTCAGTCTATCTCCCTCAATCTCGAAGAAAAAACTATACACTGTAACAATCGGACGATTATTTGCTCGGAAAACAGGTTACCTCGAGTAACGTTTCGCGGTTTACTCATTATATATACGAGTACAACAGTATATACATATTATATGTGCACATGCATTTTTCCACTCGTCGATTAACCATGTAATATCGAAGCAACAGCCACAGCAAATGCGTAATTTTCGAGAGAGGAGAGACTTATACATTAACTCTTCGAACACGGGTATTACGTGCATGGGTTTTGTTTACCGATCCGAGGCATACGGGCATCGTGTTGCTCGCATT
This sequence comes from Pseudococcus longispinus, assembly GCA_900064475.1. Lineage (NCBI taxonomy): Eukaryota > Metazoa > Arthropoda > Insecta > Hemiptera > Pseudococcidae > Pseudococcus > Pseudococcus longispinus. Next base: position 989 of record FIZU01055145.1, read on the forward strand.
TTTCCACCCAAACGAACCCAACCAGCAACGGAAACCCCGCGCCAAAGCGTAGAGCTGATGAGCGCGTGAAATGTAAACATATCCGCGATAAATTTTTTTCCTCTGTGTGTTTTTCCAGCCATAGCCAAGCCAGTGGTTCTCTACCAAGCGAGTGTAAACCAGAGGCAGCGGTATAAAATTCGTCTCGCTTCGGTGACTTTTTCCACTACCGCGCCGCGCGACCGATTGAACGATGCGGAGTGAAAAAAAATTCAATGTCTGGAGCAGATTGTAATAAGATTACGGACTGGATTGAATTTCAATTTTTAATCGAATAATTGGAAAATTACAGAATGAATAAATTTGAAAACTTAGGTCCATTGGGACGGTCGTTCCATCCCCCATCCTCCACGACTCGAACGAAAACGACCCAAATGGACGATTTAGGGGTTCCAAAAGAATCACAAATTTTCGAAAAATTTCAAATCAACTGTTTTTTTCTGCTGATAACTTTGAAGGAAAAAAAGAGAAAAAATTTACAAAATAAATCCTCCAAAAGAAAATACAAATTTTTTTGAATTTTCAACAGACCGAAGTTGATTTTACATAATTTTGAAGACTTTCCGAGCAATAATTTCCGTTTTGAATTATTTTTCAAGGTTTTGGAAATTCGTCAGAATTGTATCGAAAAATTGGGAAAAATTCAAACATTTTATTTTGCAAAATTTAGAGTAAAATATTTCAAAATTTGTGTAGAATTTTTCAAATTTGATGCCAGTTTGAGTATTTCAAAAAAAAATCAATCGGAAAATTTTTCCAAACTCGTTTGTTGAAAGAAAAAGTAAAAAAAATATAGACCCAGTTATTCAAAAAAAAAAATTGTTCTTTTTTCAAAAATTTTTGACGTTGCAATTTTCAAAATATAAAAATTAGACGTTTAAAGCACTTTGAAAATTCTTCAAAATTATACATCACCAAAAAGTTGAAAAAAAAACTCAACATTTGATGACAATTTTGTTTCTAACTTATTTCAAAACCTCAAAAAAATGTTGGGGGGGGGGGGGGGGAAAAAAAAAATTCCGAAAAAATTTATCAAAACCCTTCAACAATTAATTTGAACCAGTTTTCATAAATTCCTCTTAAATTGACAACAAACGGAAGTGAGGAATGATAACAGGCTGTCTAACAAAATCTCGAAATCATAAAACAGAAGTTTTGCAGAATCTTCAGCACTACACCCCCCCCCCCCCCCCATATCACATCCAATCTAAAAATCAGTCTTTCGCGAAATCGATAAAAAAAAAATGCTATGAAAATTTGCACATAATTTTCAAAAAATCGTGAAAATATAAAAAAATTAAAAAAACAAGATAGTAAAATAAAAAAGAAATAATAAAGTCGTTTTCCTTGACAACAGACAACAAAATTATCAAACTTTGAAAAACTATGAAATTAAGACAATTTTTTTAAAATTAGTTATTCAAGGGTCGAAAAATTTCCCATTTTTTTTCAATTTTCACACGAATTACAGGGTTTTAAAATTAGAAAAAAATTAGGAAATTCAACCTAATTTAACCTAAAAGCAGGATATTTGCAGAATATCAGAAGGTTGAAGTAAAAAACAGGACTTCAGCAGGAAAAGCAAGACATCAGAAATGTTAAACAACCAGTATAACATCCTCATGAATTGATCCCATCGTCAGCTCTCCCGATAATTGCTATTTTTTCGACAAATCCTTCGCCTGTTTTACCTTCTCACCCAAAATTCGAAACAATTTCCCAAAATCTCGATAAATTTTTTGACACAGAATAAAAACGAATAACATTTCAGCATATTTACAATTCTTTTTCTCGAATAAAAATAATCAAGTATTGGTTTGATAATTCAATAAAGAAAGAAATGCAAAATTATCTGAAACGTAATTATCTTACTTTGATCAATTAATAGAAAGGTCAATGAAGAAGATAACGATATCAAGCACATAATTCAAAATTAATGACTCGATTACCTGTGCATTTCCACATAAATTCATGCATAAACAAACTGCAATGAAGGGGGAGGCAGGGGAAAATATGTGAGGCGAATTGGGGGTAGACAATTTGTCTCCGAAGAGCTCGAATTACTCGACAAAAATTTTAAAATGGTCAAAACTCGAATTAATTCAACCCTCATTCCAAATCCATATTTTTATGCAGATTTTTCTTGGGAGGAGTGGAGAAGGGAGGAAGTTATTTTCATCGAAAATATCGAGTTTCGATGTAGATTCGATTTTAACTTGATATAGATCTTTCAGGGGCAGAAGGGGTGGTAGGGAAAAGGATAATTTTTGAAAAATTGAGCTCGGAATTTAGCTGAGCAAGAGATTGTCCGACCGACAATGAATTTCAAATGCACTTCTATACCGATTTTTGGGAAAAGGAGAAGGGATGATTTTGAAAAAATGGAATTTTATAGATATAATGATGTTTTCAAAACAAAAAAATGCTCAAAAATATAGAAATTCATCGAGTCAATTTCACCATTTTGACCAAAATCTGCCAAATTGTCATAATTGATGAAAAAATCGAGTAAATTTTGCCATTTCGACCAAAATCTGCAAATTTGCCACAATTGATGAAGAAATCGAGTCAATTTCGTCATTTTGACCAAAATCTGCCAAATTGTCAAAATTGATGAAAAATGGAGTCAATTTCGTCATTTGACCAAAATCTGCCAAATTGTCAAAATTGATGAAAAATGGAGTCAATTTCATAATTTTGACCAAAATCTGCAGATTTGTCAAAATTGATGAAAAAATTTAGTCAATTTCGCCATTTTGACCAAAATCTGTCAAATTGTCAAAATTGATGAAAAAATCGAGTCAATTTCGCCATTTTGACCAAAATCTGCCAAATTGTCACAATTGATGAAGAAATCGAGTCAATTTTGTTATTTTTACCAAAATCTGCCAAATTGTCAAAATTGATGAAAAAATCGAGTCAATTTCGTCATTTTGACCAAAATCTGCCAATTTGTCAAAATTGATGAAAAATGGAGTCAATTTCATGATTTTGACCAAAATCTGCAGATTTGTCAAAATTGATGAAAAAATTTAGTCAATTTCGCCATTTTGACCAAAATTTGTCAAATTGTCAAAATTGATGAAAAAATCGAGTCAATTTCGCTATTTTGACCAAAATCTGCCAAATTGTCATGATTGATGAAAAAATCGAGTCAATTTAGCCATTTTGACCAAAATCTGCCAAATTGTCATAATTGATGAAGAAATCGAGTCAATTTCGTCATTTTGACCAAAATCTGCCAAATTGTCAAAATCTACGAAAAAATCGAACCAAAATCATTCCTCAGACCCCAAATCATTCCCCCAAACTCTAAAAATCGATGAAATAAGTAAGCCCATCGAAAAAACAACACTCACTTCAAAAACCCTAGCAACCATCTCGCATTTCCCAATAAAAACGACATTCCTACCACAATCGAGACCTCCAAAACCGCGATAATTACTCACCGTACGACCTCAAATCCACACCATCGCCATCCACACTACACAACATCCGCCTGTACGCGAAAAACAAAAAAAAATCCAGAAAAATAAAAGGGAGCTCGGGCTGAAAAGCAGCCGACCTGAGCGCAAACTAGACCACATCGCAGCCTCTTGAACGACAGAGAGAATCGAATCGAGGTACGGTACAGCTAGTGAAATATGTACCTACACTACACGACGAGTATACGAGTATCGGAGCAGAGCCGAGCAGAGTACACATCGCAGAATGGAAAACTGCCAACACAAGAGCTTCGAACCAGCTCTTACGCCAGATTACGTCGCAATTGTATGCGGCCTTTCAGCGTGAATAGCTCAGCGGGAGGTTTTGTCCAACGGAAATGAATTTAAACGCTCAACAATCCCTAACTATAAAGAAGCACTAATAATGAAAGATGTGCCGAGAGAGTTCTTTAGAAAATGAAAAATTAAGCAACCCTTTAGAATCAGAGCGCATATAGCATACCGTATAAGAACGAGAAGAACGACGACGACGAAGAAGAAAAAGGAGAAAAAAAAGTACCTAGTCTTCGTTGCCTCGGTATACAAGTGCTCGAATGCGACTTTTTTAAAATGAAATATCCGCCATTTTGGCTAAGCTGCCGAGCGAATACTCGTCTGGTTGCTTTCTTCGCCGCAGCATCGGCATCGCCATATTTACCTAAAAAATGACGAGGCTCGATGTCTAGGGTCCGGACTTGGGTATCGTCGTTCGACGATAACGCCATCATACACTTGTCACGTTAAAGAATCTCTTTTTTTTTGTGCACCACTCGAGAATTTCGTATTCACACACAGACACGCCAGCTCTTCTACGTAGGTACCTCGTTCTTTCGCTTTTACGTCGGAAAAACTCGCAATGGAGCAAACCGACGAGAAAAGAGAAAAAAACCGAGTCGACGTCGTTTCGCAAAATAATATACGAACGACACCATCATTTAATAGCTTACCAAGTATACGAGTACGACGAACGAGCCACTCTACTTCTCGTCCTCTCTCGCACACGTACATCTTCGCGCCAACCGCATTTTTTTCCTTCTCTCGTACCGCACAGAAGAGCTCTTTTCTGCCACTCTGCTGCCCTCGTCGCTCGCTCGCTCGCACACGTATTCAAAATGAGAAACCTTACCAACAATACGTGTCACCGTCGCTATCAAATAATAAAAACACCGCGACGGACAAGCGAACGAAACCGTGTACTCTTCAACAATCCTACCCCTCCTCCGGATACCTCGCCCCGTCTACGTCATCCTTTTGTTTATATCTAAATGAAGTTGTTGTTTTCATTTACTCGAATCCGATCCATAAAATAAAAACCAAACCACGTATACCGAGCAGCAAAAAAACAACCTCGGTACCCCCACCCCCTCGTATCACCCTAGAATCAACAAAAGCTCTCGCACGAATCCCATATACCTTTGGTTCGTATCCATTACATAATTCCAGCGACGACAACGACGGTAATATTTCACTAGTTTATTATAATTACACCATTTTCTCCCCCTTCTTTTTTCAGGCTATATTTCCAAACAGCTAAGCTGCTAGGTAATCAAATAACAATACCAGCATCGATATTGGTGTCCATCTCTCACAGAATTGTCTTATTCCTACTTCGTGAATTCGGTCGATTCTCAAGATAACAAATTTCCAAAAGCAAGCAATAATTTTTTCCTTTATCGATTAACGAAGCAGCTCGCAATGTTGTGACAAAACCTACGTAGATATATTTCATATTGGATACGATACTTTTCTTATCGCACAGTTCAATCGCCTTTTGTACTATTTATTAATATACTCGCCGATCAGCGATTCGTGTATTTTAATAAAATCAGCCAACGTAAGCGATATTCGAGCCCATGAGTTTAGGTACAAGTGTGTTCGGCGTCTAGTCTGCAATTACGTGACTATTTATTTCTGTCACGTTTTGATTAAAATTGATGAGTATCGAGTTTGTCGGACGAGTTTGGTATCAGTGGAGGGCTGAAGGAGGTAAGAAGATTACAAAATCTTTTCGCAAACTGCACCCAAAAAAAAAAAAAAAAATGAAAAGAATTAGAACTCGTTTCAGATTTTGAATAACAACCCTTTCTTTTCTCCCTCCTCAATTAAATTTTTGATCCAAATGTTTTCTCATTTCAAGCAAAAAATTTCAATTTTTCAGCTCAACTCGTGGTTAACAGTTGAATACTTAAAATAGGTACACCTATACCTCTAAATCCAAAATAAATTTTGGCACAAAAGAGAATAAGAATGAGGCCATAATATAAGTCGATAACTATTTTAATGAATTTGCATCCCCCCTCCCTTTGAACGCTGCATGCAATGCCGAAAAATTACCAATTAAAAAAATTATTTCATCAAAAATTACTTCGTCCTAATTTAATTCAATCATAAAAATCCAAAATCTGCCATTGAATAAGTATCCATTAAGGCTGGTTCACATTAGCTATAGATTACTTGGAAAAAAATTACTTAATTTAGTGTTTTGCAGAAAATTTAAAAAATTCATATTTTTTGCAAATTCTAAATTGACTCTATCTGTCGTTTTCTACAGATATTTTTTTTCAAATTTTCTGCGAAAAACCAGATTTTAAACTTTTTTCCAAGAAATACATAGCCATTGTAAACCAGCCTCTCAAGTTTTTAGAAATTGAACAACGAAGTACTCGATTCGTATTATTTTGAATTCTTTTCAATCCTGTTTCGCTGCTGCGATTCGATTTCGTCTCCACTTCTTGGTCATAAAATCGTAAATAAATGAGCTTTTGTTCGCAGGAAGTCAATTTTTATCCGTTCTGGTCCCCACAACTCCCCTTCTTCTCATCTTTCCTAAATTATTACGCATTTTTTCATCTAATAAAGAGGTATCTAATGCAGGAAAAAATTTGGTTTTGTTCGAATAAAATTCATTTTTTCGGTTTCGACTCATCTACCCCCATCACTCCATTCATTTCATCGTTAATTTCAGGCGAAAAACAATGACGTCAATTTTTTCATACATCAAAGAAAAATTGATATTAAATAATGAAATATTTGCAAAAAAATGGGCTTTAATTAGATAAAATTATTTATGAGCACTTGGAATTCGAAACGAATCCATAATTTGCAATAAAAAAGACAACACCATTGATGTATCTTTGATGGGATTCGTTCTGTGCCGAAACGAACGCCAGATTCGTGATCAGCGACCTCGAAAACCATACAATCGATATACATGACGGTTTTTTATCATTTTTTTCATCCCTTCGTTTATGAAAGCCCCCCCTCTCCACCCCCCAAATGATGCGATACAAAAAAATACAAGCAATATCAAAACTTGGTGAAAATGCCCCAAACTGAAATTAGGAAGATATTCAAATCATTATTTTTCAATTTTCAGTATTTTTTCGTATATACGAGGGTAGGGGGTGAGAGGGGGGGTGATAAAAAGTGATAAAAAGTCATCATGCATATCGATTACTTATGATTTTTGGACGCAGAATTCAGATCTAGCATCAATTTTCAGCTCAGATGGCGCTAATCTACATCGCAGCAAAATTTTAAAATAAAATGGACGAATTTAAATTCAGAAAATTACGAAGTCGATTGTGAGGTTTTTTCAAACATGAAGATTTGAATCTGACACAAAATCGAAACTCAGGTGATCAAAAACGACAAATTTCGAGGCATTTCAACAAAAATACGAGAAGAAAAGCCCCCAAAAAATTGAAAAATTCAGTCAGTCATCTTCAAAGAGCGTCAAAAGATGAAACTTTTATGGAAATAAAAATTTTCAAGCTTATCAGTATGATTTTGGAAATTTTCTAAGCCCAAAAGTGTACCGAAATTGTAAAATTTTTCAAGTCTAAAAAAGTCTGACAAAATGTCTAAGAGTCAGCGTTAGGTAAAAAGCTGTTTGACCATATTCTGATTTGAACTTTTCTCAATTTTCGAGTCCATAAAATTGGAATTTTCCAAATCTAAAAATTCAGTTGCATTCTTAAAAATTTTCGAGGTTCAAAAAAGTGTGACAAAATATCTGTAAGTCAGCGTGATCTCTGAAATTTTCCAAGTTCAAAAAATCAGTGGAAATCTGAAAATTTTTACAAATCCAAAAAATTCTGACAAGATGCCTCAAATTCAATGGAAATCTAAAAAATTTTCCAAGTGCAAAAAAATCTGACATAATATCAGAAAGTCACCCTGATTTATAAAATTATCTAAGTTCAAAAAGCCTAAATTATTTTTGTATCACAAAATGTCTAAAAATCGACATTATCTCTGAAAATTTTCAAAGGTCAAAAAGTCAATAGAAATCTGAAAATTTTTCCAAGTTCAAAAAAGTCTGAAATAATGTCTAAAAGTCATCGTGACGAAATTTCGTCACCTTTTTCGCGAAATCACCCCTAGCAAAAGCATATCCTATGCTGAAAAAAATTTCTTCATTTTCTTGAAAAAAGCTCATGCTGAAAAAAAATTCGACGAAAATTTTTTCCATCATATACTTGATTTATTTCACCAAAAAATTCTTGCCATTTTCGAAAACAATTTCAAAACTGCAACGAAAAAATTAGACTTTAAAAAAATACACAATCGACACTTCGTCCAGATAAGGAAAAAAAATGTTGAAAACGAGAGTAAAACGAAACTACCCACGACTTCGAGCACACTTTCGAATACGTAAAAAGAAAACCCCAACGAAGCAAAAGACGAATGAGCTAGGAAATGGTTGTCTCGAACATTAGTACATTTCTCATTTTTATACCCTTTCGAGCTGTAAAAAAAATGATAGAAAAACACCGATACCAAGACATTACGTCTTGTTGGTTTAAAATTGCCTCGCATCGATTCGTCTCAACCTGCGCACTCCACCGTGTGGCAAAAACATCATCCACGATGTGAGATTCCCAGTCCTTTCCTCTGGTTAATAAAATATTCGTGTTTTGACCTTTCACTCTGCACTCGAATCTCGTTTTATTTTTTCATCGATACCAGACAAGAGTTATGCATTTCTCGGTATTTCTACCTTCGCGATCGTATTCTCTCTCAAAAGATGGAATTATCTTTCTCGTGTTTTTTTTTCCCGTGCTTTGTTTGATTTTACGACGACGAAGAAGACGTCGAGATGGTGCGGACGGACGCCGGTAGCGTATTCGTATCATCGACAAGGTTCAGGTGAAGTATGACTCGTGTTTCCGAAGACGTCATAAAATGAAGTGAAAAAAAAAAGCAAGAGGAAAAACATCGACCAAGCGACGCCACCGTATTACTCTCTTTACAACGTATTTTGTTTCTCATTATCGTAAACGTCGTCCCAGGTCTGGGGTTATACTACGTACTCTCGAGATGTAAACAATTTACCAGCTTTTAGCGTGTCTTTGAAGGGAGGGCGAAGATAAGAGGAGGATTTTAAACTCACCTCGGCTCTTACTTATCGTACGTATATGAGGGTGCTTTATCGTCAGCAGGGTGTTATGTAAGTATACTCGGGGTACTTATTCGAAAAATATGAGAAAATTGATCGGCCGGCGTCACGAGTTTAAGCAATATCTCGTTTAAAGTTATCTACCTATATATAAACTTTTTATCAGTTGAACTAAAAGGCGTCGATGATCGGGTTATGAAGGTGTTCGCTTTTTTTTCCCTTCATGTTGTAGTGTAAAGGCTCGCTGATGTAAGAAAATATCTACGTACGTAGGTATACGTACAACTAAATCGACGTATGCTATAGTTGCAAACGAGGTAACTATACTTACTATACATATATGTATATTCCGCGTGTAATAATTTTATAAATAAACCAATAAAAAACCATTAAAACAACGATTAACAGGTATTTGTTTTGCTGCTGCTGCGCTTGTTTTGTTATAGCGGAGGTTTTTTTTTTTTTTATCATTTTCAAACCACTAAATTGACGTAAATAACGCAATCAAGAGGTGTACATGCGAAAACAACTTTAATTCAAGTAGTTAAAGAGAGCTGATAAGTGGCGATGTGATATTTCCATCCGTTTTTAATATTATGGACGTGCGTACAGATGTACTCGTACTATTTTGTATTCCTACGTGTCGAGAATGAACTTCTGATAATGAGATGGTTGAGGATTGAGTCGTAATTAGGGGTATGAAGAGGGTTTGGGGTAGGGAAAGGTGAATGATCGATGTATTAAGATCGAACTGAAAAATTTGCGAAGTATTGACCTTTTTTTTTTTTTGCAGAAAATGTAAGAATTTTTGTATCTCGAGTGAGAAAAATTATGGAAAATTACAATAAAAAAATCAAAAAAAATTCTATTAGAGTCGAAACTTCTCAATTTTACCCCATCCGACATGAAGCCAACTTCAATTCGTACCTTGAATGTGGGAGAAAATCGATCGAAAATAAATCTACTCTTCAAGGGGGCATATTGGTAAATTGATATACCTTTTTATTCAAAAGTCTAACAAAAAGTCCTGGGAATTTCCAAAGTACCCATGAAACTATAAAACATAGGATACGTTTTTGCTCATTCAATTTTTCAAGTCCATAAAGTTGTGATGTTTGAAATTTTCTTGAATTTTTCAAAGTCCAAAAAGTCATTTGAATTTTGAAAAATTTTCCAAGTTCAAAATAGTCAGACAAAATATCTAAAAGTCATCGTAAGTGAATTTCGTAATAGAATTTTTTTGAAAAATTTTCGAAATTCAATTTTAAGTGCAAAAAGTTGGTAAAAATCTGAAAACTTTTCCAAATTAAAAAAAGTTTGGCAATAGTCTGCAGCCTTGGGTAAAAAGTTGCCTGGCAAAATGTCTGATTTCAACTTTCTTAAAATTTTTAAAGTCCATAAAGTTGAAATTTTCCAAGTCCAAAAATTCATTCGAGTTCTTAAAAATTTTCCAAGTCCAAAAAATTCTGATAAAATACCTGAAAGTCGCCGAAAAAAGCATCCGAAAACAAAAATTTCATAATTTCAATTGAATTCAATTAAAATTTTCAATTTTTTCACTTTCATAGAAATTTTGACAAAATTCACGTGAAGAATGATGTAAAAATTGACATGAAAAATCACGAAATATCGTAAAAATACCTCAAAAATTCATTCAAAAAGCAGTAAAAATGCATGAAATATCACCAAACCTAATGAAAAGAACACAAAACTTGCTTTAAAAAGTCGTAAAGTCATCGAAGTTCGATAAAATTACTCAACTATCATTAAAATTGCATAAAACATCTATAAAATATTAAAAATGATCAAAAATTGATCAAAATGACAATTTTTTTTTCAAAATATGGAATAAATTGGGATAATTTGATCAATTTTTTACATTTTCAACAATTTTAATGGTATTTTGAAAATTTTTTTCAACTTTGAACGGATTTTGAGACATTTTAGGCAATTTTTTCATTGAGACAATTTTAAGGACAATTCCACGAATTTTTTACATTGTTTTAAATTAAGTTCAAGCTATTTTTAGAAGTTCAAACGAGGTTTTAAATGATTTCAACATCACTTTTCTTCAATGATTGAGGGGGGGGGGGGACAAGAGTTGGTAGATACTGATTCGACCACACTAAATTTCATGTTTTTTTTTCATCTTTCAAAAAATCGTAGGCTTTCCAGAATGCTACCCTTTTCTGAGAAACCTCACCTTTTTGTTCAAGATGACACGAGGAGCTGTTTTATAATTTTTCCCTTGAAAACAGAGTTATTTTTATCGATTTCTACCCCCCCCTCCCTTTCAACATTTTGGTGAAGGGCAGAATGACACCTCTATTTCATCGTGCCTTGTTGAAATGACGACTGAATAAATTTGAATTCTTCAATAGAATTTTTCGAAAAGGATTATGACTTTAATGACCAATGACACCTTGAATGATTTATGAAAGAATTTTCAAAAAAAAAAGGTGTTTTATGCCGAATAAGATGCAGCGGTTTCTGAAGAAAAATGCATCCAAAAGCTGAAATTTCATATTTTTCCAATATTTCAGTCGCTAAGAGGGGTCGAGATTCTGTAACCCCCTCCTCTCCCCTTTAAATACGCCACTGATCGGAATACCTTATAACTCTGTTCCATTTTTCTTTCTTTTTTGATGGGCAATGGGCATACTCTATTTTTTGAAAAAATACTTCAAAATCTTCTGTTCTCGAAGTTGCATAATTTCCTTAGTTCATTTGGTGGCTCCTGAATACCGAAAAAGTGGCCAAAAATTACTCAAAGACGAGATCATTTTGTTGGGAAATTTTTTTTCAACCACTTAAAGTTAGAATTTTGTTTGATGATGATTTTTCTTCATGTTTTTCACATCTCATGAATTTTCCAGCCATTTTAACAGGGGAAAAAATTACGGAATTTTGATTTTTTGGGCCCTAAATTTGAAAGTTCTTCATTTTTTTTCAATGGTCAAAATCGTTTTTTCATTTTTTGAGCTCTAAATTCAAAAATTCATGGGTCAAAATCGATTTCCTTAGAAAGCTTGGGCGCTGTAAAAAGTTTTGAGGAGGGGAGGGGAGGAGGGTTTTAGTCATTTTTAGTTATTTTTTTTGATTTTTTGAGCCCAAAACTGGGAAGCAAAATTTTCAACGAGAAATCATCAAAGAAGTGACTTTACAAAAAGTAACCGAATAATGTCTGTCGTACTTTTACCGAACAAAAAGATCATAATCATCTTTCAAAATTTCATAAGTACCCTTTTTTGAGCCAAATTTTATACTTTCTCGTTTCTCATATCAATTGAACCCGCATTCCCATTTCGTACTCTTTTCGCGCTGCAAACACCTATCAAAACCAACATCCCTAGCACCATTCGAATTTCGTCGTAGGCATACACAAAAGCTGCACACGAACGAGTCCGCTTGCTAACTCGAAAAGAGTAAAATACACGCAATTCGCCGACAGCAAAAGCACCAGCAGCATCGTTCGTTTCGCTTTATCTATTTATGGCGTGGAGACGAGAGGAAGCCGGCTACAAAACATACCATACGAGTACTACAACTACAAGTTTTATGCGGAAAACACAACATATCCAGATCCACCCAAAAGGCATATACGAGGCAGGCGTGTTGTTAAGTATACATACGGATGAAAAAGAGGCTACCACGTACAAGTAAACGACTACCGCCGCCGTCGCCACCGCTTTCAAAAGTTTTAAGTAACATTTTCAACAAGGCTTAGGAAAGAAACTTTCGCGTTATATACATTTTTCGCAAAAGCATTCGCCGCGTTAGCGCTCCGGCACAGCGACGAGTAAAAAGGCTTTTATCGTATAAGGGGAGGTTAGTCGTACGGGCTGTGACCATCGCTTTCTAGTCGTCGTCTGTATAGCCATATACATGTATATCTATCCTATACGTATAATACTCGTGTACATACGGTTACTGCGGTAGCTTTTGCACAAAGCGAGACCGAGAAGCACGCGGAGACGTAGAAAGCCCTTTATTGTATCGTCATTTTCCTTATAAAGCTTTTATAGCGTAGAGCTGTACAAAACGTATGTGTTTGAGTATATCTCGCAACGACCGAGCCCGTCGATATGCTTTGACCGTATCAGGCGGACGAATACATGGATAGATACACACGCAGTATCTTCTTTATACGGGACCATTTTGTCAGGTACGCATAGAACGTATAGTGCTTCGATATGTGCCAAAACGTATTTTATAGTTTTATGGTCCAATTCATTCCGAGCCATTTATTAGCTCGGCGCAAAAGACGTACGAGCCGAACGACCATGTGCATCTTTTACGTATTTTATACGATGCCAAATTGTTCGCAGAATGGATTTATGGGCACTAGAATTCGAAACGAAGCCATAATTTGCAATAAAAAAGACAATACCATTGACGTATCTTTGATGGGAGTCGTTCTGTGCCGAAACCAATGCCAGATTCGTGATCGGCGACCTCGAAAACCATACAATCGATATACATGACGGTTTTTTATCATTTTTTTCATCCCTTCGGTTGTAAAAGTCCCACCCCCACCCCCAAAGTGATGGAATTCGAAAAAATACAACAAAAAAACAAAACTTCGCGAAGATGGCATACATTGAAATTAGGAAGATATTCAAATCATTTTTTTTCAACTTGAAGCATTTTTTCGTATTTACGGGGGGAGGGGGTGAGAGGGGGGATTGATAAAAAGTGATAAAAAGTCATCATGCATATCGATTACTTATGATTTTTGGATGCAGAATTTAGATCTAGCATCAATTTTTAGCTCAGATGACACTAATCTACATCGCAGCAAAATTTTAAAATAAAATGCACGAATTTAAATTCAGAAAATTACGAAGTCGATTGTGAGGTTTTTTCAAACATGAAAATTTAAATTTGACACAAAATCGAAACTCAGGTGATCAAAAATGACAAATTTTGAGGCATTTCAACAAAAATACGAGAAAAAAAACAAAAGTTAGAAAAATCTAATCTGTAATCATCCAAAAGTGTCAAAAAATGGAATTTTTTGAAAAATACGATTTTTCAAGTATAAAAAGTCTGAAGTGTTTGTCTGACGAAATGTCTAAAAATCAGCATGATCTCTAAAATTTTCCAAGTCCAAAAAGTGAACCGAAATTGTAAAATTTTTCAAGTCTAAAAAAGTCTGACAAAATTTCTAAAAGTCAGCGTTGGTAAAAAGCTGTCATACAACATTCTGATTTGAACTTTTCTTGGAATTTTTCAAGTCCAAAAATTCATTTGAATTCTTCAATATTTTCCAAGTCCAAAAAAGACTGACAAAATGTCTCAAAGTCAGCGTAATCTCTGAAATTGTTCAGGTCTAAAAAGTCAGCCGAAATCTGAAAATTTTTAAAAGTCCAAAAAAGTCTGACAAAATGTGAGAAAAAATCATTATGAAGATGGTAAAAATTGCATGAAAACTATGCTACAATTCATTTAAAATATCGTAACTTTCGAAGAAGTTATTCAAAATTAACACATTTCAACGAAATATAAAAAATTGCTCGATCAATCCCAAAATGCAGTAAAAATTCATGAAAATTGTGGAGAAAAAAATTATCAAGAAAAATTACAAAAAATCGTAAAAATACTTCAAAAGTTCATTCAAAAAGCAATAAAAATCCATGAAATATCACTAAACTTACTGTAAAGAACTCAAAACTTGCTCAAGAAAATCTTAAATCATCGAAGCTCGATAAAATTACTCAATTATCATTGAAATTGCATAAAATATTTCCAAAACATTAAAAGTGATAAAAAATTGATCAAAGTGACAAATTTTTTTTTTCAAAATATGGAATAAAATGGGATATTTTGATCAATTTTTGACATTTTCCGACAATTTTAAAACCATTTTGAAAAATTTTCCAGACTTTTGAATGGATTTTGGAACATTTTAGGCGATTTTTACAACAATTGAGAAAATTTTGAGTACGATTCTTCGAATTTTATGTTGTTTTAAGCAAAGTACAAACCATTTTTAGAAGTTCTAATGACGTTTTAAATGATTTTAACACTACTAAGAACAATTTTTGAATTTTATAAAACAATTTTTACATTATTTGATCAATTTTAATCAAATTTTAGTCGTATTTGTAACATTTCAAACAAGTTTTTTGATCATTTCATCAGTTTTATGAACACTTCAAGGGTTTTTTGGGTGTTTTTTGAAATTTTCGAGATACTATGGAATTTCAATTATCAAAAATTCTTCAAATGATAACAAATCTGATCAAAATATTCCATTTTTCGATGTTTTTTGAAAGAAAATTTCATTTTTCAACGACTCGAATGACCATTCAAACCTTTTAACAACCGCAATCTCAATTCAATTGCCTCCGCAACTTCTCCATCTTCACCCATCTCGTCCATTCAATAATCAGACACAACCTCGACTACATTTACCATACGAGCTACCAAAACCACACCAAAATCACCCATCAATCACTCCCAAATGACGCACTGACCAACTCCTTCCATCTTCTAGACCCATTTGCACTACAAACACTCGGCTCGCTCTTATTTCGAGACTCCGAATCTACCCTCGCTCGCCTCGCACATAATTAATCATCTACTGGTATTTCGAACATTCTTTAGCCGGCGACCGGAGCTTCCGCGGCCATCCGCACACACAACGTACAAACCAACAGGAAACTACGACGGTATAACGTATAGATATATATGCAACATCCTGCCATCGTCGTCGCATCGATACGTATGTAATATGTATAGGTCCATCTTATATATTCAGGTCACGTTACCAGAATAACCTTTTAAATCTGCCGCCGGAATTTCGCAACCTATTTCCTGCACCTTTATGTACCATTTATACATATAGTATGCCATGCATCGAGCTCTGAATTTCCCCGATTCGTGATAATTTTACTAAATACCGTCGACCGAGACACAATTATGCGGAAAACATCCGAGCTTTGTTGTTGTTTTTTTTTTTCGGTCTCCGAAGATTTTAAAATTCTTTATCGAGATGATTTTCAACCACCTTTGTACGCGTACGTGGCGAAAAATTTACATAAAATGTTTATCCGCGTCGTTGAGAAATAATACGTTGACGAAACACACTCGAGAACAAATGGTCAGCGAGGGGCTCGCCGAATACGTACGCCGTTGCATAAGATACTCGGGAAAAAACTGGTCATCTACGTTGACAAAATCAATAGAGAGACGTCCAATCATTCTATTCGACCAAAATGAAGGAGAGAAGAGCACGATGGACGAGGAGGCAAAAAACACAACATAATGCATGCGTTTAACATGTTTCAAATAGTATTAACACAAAACATCGTCATCGTCGTCGCACAACAATACCTACATTATAAAGGTACCAAAAAGAAGAAAAGGGCATTAGAAAGAGCGAGAGCAGCGAGCAGCACGAGTACATCAGACCAACACAAACGCAGCGAGAGAACGCACCACGTATAGTGAAAAAACCTTACACGACTTCGATAAAGCGAGACAAAATATAAAAGACCAACGAAGACGAAGAACGAAAAAAAAAAAAAAGATACTGTTGAAGATTCTGCGAGGTGTTCCCGAACAATACCCGACTACAAACCCTTTCTCGCGTTTTAAAAAAAATGCAACTCGAGAAACTGGTTTCGGGCTGAAAAAAGGCGTACCCCGCGACCGAGCACATTCTCCAGCGACCTTTGTTTGATCGACAACAATCAAATGTCCATCATAGGGTCTGGCCTAACATCATTTCTCATTATGTGCGAAGCTGCTATCCAAGGAGACGAGACGCGAGAACGTGTAATTGTACATACAACCCAGCGACGCGACGACCAACCGGCGTTTTAACAGTTTATTTTATTCATTTTCCTACATAAACGACGGCCAACGTCATGTCACATCGTTTAAACACATTTAAAATAATCGTACGAGAGTAAAAAAAAAAAAAGGGTACATTGGTCGACCCCGTTATAAATTAGCGGCTGCAGGAGTAAGAGCACACAGAGAAAAAAATGTACGTGGAATCTAATTACATCTCCATACGAACGCGCGATCTTTGAAGTTATAAGAAGAGAAGTAGAGAAAAAAAAATAGTTGGAGAAAAAATTACACGCTAAACTGGTTTCGGCATCGGCGGCATCGACATCAATCTTCGGAAAGTAATTATCTTAGGCGAAGTGGCCATCGCATCGCGAGCAGCCACCGTACCACCGCGCCTCGCCAAATCTCCGTTTTTTACCCCCCTGCTCGTCTCTGGCTGTGGGTTATCTTTCCCAAGTACGTAACTAGGAATGGTCGCCGGCGCATAGCGTCTCGTTGTAAATGGTCAGTGTGGTTACGAGTGTTACGAAATCGACAGCTATAGTCGAGTATCAGCGCTATTTTTACCATTGATTGGTCGTATATGGTGGAAAATTTCGATTCTTGGACGTGAATAGGGACGAGCGAGGGCAGGTTTTGAACCCAAAATCTTTGAAAGATACATGGAAGAAGTGGAGGTGGAGGGCCAAAAAAACGAAAAGTTTTTCTTTGGATACAAAAGATTTAAAATTATGGGCAGGAAAATAGAAAAAATTGAAGTTTTTGAAGATCAATTCAGTCAAAACCAGACATTTCAATTTCAAAAAACTTTTCAATAAAAAGTTAACTGAAAAGATCTGAATAAATTTTTAAAATTGAAAAAAAGTCTGAAAATATGTTTTCTCAAATAAAAAGTTAATCAAATTGATAAAAAATTCCGATAAATGATTACTAGCCATCGAAAAAACAAATAATTAATTTCACGTTAAATTAAAGGTGAACTGAAGTTGAATTTCTCAACTTTTTTTCAAGAAGATTGATCACGTGAGCTTAGATCAAGCTAAAGACATCTCAGTCTCCCAAGTGTTGGTCCAGTTGCTAATTTGGTCAAAAACCACGAAACGTAATTCAGTGAAAATCATTATAAACTAGGAGGCTCATCAATTGTTTTTTTGCCTAAATACTGAATTTTTGGTCAAAATTGTCATTTCAAGGTAAAAATCGTTATTTTCGGTCCAAA
>FIZU01055158.1:0-21957 GCA_900064475.1 Pseudococcus longispinus
CAATTTTGGTTCCTATCAATTTTCACGAAGAACGCTTCGTTGGCCCGGAAAATTCAGAAAATTTGAAAATTTATCTATCAGCAAAAACAGTTTTTCGACAATAACTCAAGAAATATTCGTCGAATCGAAATTCTGATTGCACGAAGCAAATGAAAATTTTTCGCTCTACAATTTTGATCCTTATCAATTTTCGAGAACGACACTTCGTTTGCCCGGAAAATGTACATTCAGGTTGCTCAAGTCAGCCGTCTAGCGCAAGGTTGCCAAATCTAGCTTCACGGTTTGTATCGTCTAGGTTGGTTTTGGCACTATGTTACATCAAATGACTAAAAAAACATTTTTCTTACTATAAGGAGTCATTTAGTTTACTTTTGAAAAAAAAAATCCACTTTAGGTGAAATTTTTTGCAATGTAACAATTGCATGAAGTATCAAGTTTGAATGGCGCTTGAACCTTTTACTAAACGCGGTTCAATTATCCTATGTTTTATAGTTTCATGGGCACTGTGGAAATCGCGGGGACTTTTTTACCATATTTTTCTACTTTTAAAAAAATTATCCTTTGAAAAATACTTAAAAATTAAAAATTCGTATAAAAATCCTTAAAATTTTTCCCAGTTGTCAAAATATTCAATTTTAAGGATAAATCCTTAGTTGACAGTTCTAAAGCAGAGAAATGTCCAGTGAGCTAGGTATCCCTGAAACTTGAATGTTGACTTATCCTCTACCCTACCTTCATTGCACATGCCAAATTAGCACAAGCGACTGAAAAGATCCTATCATGCCTTTGATAAAATGTGAAGTATCTAGTTAGGCATAAAATTATGATGGGAGAATTGGAAAATTGATGAAAGGAAATTCCGTTTCTAATATAATTTTTTTTTCAAATCGAGGACACGTATTGTTCATGCACTAATTAGAAGGGTATTTAAAATTTGCATTTTAAATCAAAGTTCATCGTTGCAAAATTTCACACGATATGATAGACAGACACCTTCATTAATTGTAAATTGTTGTGAATTGATAAATGGTATTTTTTCACTTTTCAGGCAAATAAAAGATAAAGTTTACGAAGCTTATGTGAAAGAAAAAGAAGAAGCTAAGAAAGACTACCAAGAAGCCGTAGATCGCGGAGAGACCGCCGGTCATGTAGAATTGAGGTACTTACTCACACCATTTCATACGAAACTTTTATGTACTAAACAGACACTAATACTTGTTTTTTACGACGTTTGTTTTAAAGAAAAAAAACTCATAACTTTTTCACGAAAATCGTCTCGTTACTAATTTAATTATACAATACGTAGGTATACGTTAGAAAATTTCGAACATAAATATTCTTCACCTATATTTGTAAGTTGATAGCACCTATGATGGGTAATGTTTTCAGCGCACGTGATTCGAATGTATTTACTGTCAGTGTAAACGTTGAGCCACAAAGTAAAGTTACTTTCAATCTAACTTACGAACAATTACTCGCAAGGACGTTGGGTCTATACGAGAATATCATAAATGTTAATCCAGGACAGGTAAATTTTATTAATAAACACGCGGTCGTATGTTACTAACGCTTTGTTTTTTAAGGAAACACAACGCAGCAGGTAAAATTTAAGCGTCGTGATTTACCTCGCGAATCTACATAACTACCTTATTTTCTCGTACCTCTATTCGCGAATAGGGTAATGTTAGGTAGGTATAATTATGTAGGTAATAGAATCGCGTCGTCGGGTATAAGTATTTTTGACGGACTGAAGATAATTAGAAATTGTTTGTGGGAATTTTCGAAGAAGTCTAAACTGTAAATTGTAAGAAAATGAAATTTCAAGTATATAGGTGTATCCTTTCTGAGTCATTTAACCATTAATCTCTTACGCAGTACCATATATCTATTTTATTGAACGTAAATTCCGATCAAGTACCATAATTTCTTAAAATTGTACGCGTAATTTGTTCATAGTTGAGTTAATTAGGTTTTCGTCTGTGTTTATTCATTCATACAAATCTGAAGAAAGAAAAACAAACGAGTACTGGTTTAATTTTTTTTATCATTTTGCGGAATAACCATTGAAATAAATTCGATCTTCGGTCGATACAGCGATACAATGTTATAATTTATCTCATTCGGAGTACCTAGCACCTAGTTATCTCGTTTACGTGATATTTCTACCTATACATATAGGTACATTGAGAGAAACATCGTTATCGAAGTGATTATTGGTGTTTACTTGTTTTTTTTTCAATTTAATGTCTTCGTACGTAATCGTAAATACGTGAAAAGTCGATAGAGTGGTAGATATCGAATGATGTAAAGTTTTTTTTTACTTTGTTTTCGATTCGAATTTATCGACTGATTTCGAGGTACATTCGAGTAAAATTTATGCAAGCAATTTTTTCTACATTCGAGTCTCGGATTTTTTTCTTCTAAATCTCGTCTTTCAATGAATATTTTAGCACGTCGATGTGTATAAATATGCAAATGATTTTCGCTGGGTCTGCGTAGACTATTTTTTTATAAGGTGTTTAAATTCGTATTTAGTTGCTAAACAACCCACGTTCGATGTTGTACCATGTACCTAATTGGCCGCGAATAAGTTGCTGTGCATTAGTCATGTCGACGAGATTCGTGAAACTTGCAATTAGTTTTTGCATATGGTTTATTTATGGGATGGGGCGTTTGAAGAGCTGATAGTTTGGTAGGATAAATAAACAATTGAATTCAATGTCGTGTTTAGTATAATGTCTGATATCTTAAAAGAAATAACGACGTGTAAATGAGGCGGAAAATTTTTTAGAAATCGATTTCCAAGTTTTATAAATTGTTTTACCAAGATTATATACCCGCTTGGATTTGCTACGTATGAGAAAATTGAGAAACAATTGAATTAGGTGAAAAATTTTGCATTTATCGTCTTATTCGCTACGGGCGTTTTGCTAATGAAGTCAGTTTAAGGTATACGATTGTTTAAATCTTCTGTTTCCTAATCACTCTACGTCAACGAGTAGACCTAATTAAAAAGAAATTCGAACGCATTATGCTCCTGTGTAATTGCTTTTCACTTATTGGTTTCTAGATCGTAAAATCTATGGTAATCGAAGTTAATATCGATGAATCATCCAATATCACCGTTTTACAAGTACCCGATTTGAAAACTAGCAATGAAATCGACTCGACTGATACGAGTAAGTATTATGATTGATTTTACCCTTCGATTACGAGGGTATGCAAATTTATTAACAGCTAATAGTTCGATAGATTTTTTGGGTTATAATCGAGTACCATAGAAAAATTGGATGAATAGTTTGCTTACTTATGAAATTAAAGGGGTGAATGACCTTACAAAAAAAATTAGAATCTAAACATATTTTTAATAAGTAATAGAAATGGAGAAGTACCTCAAAAAATAAATAAATTTCCATTTAATGATTTTTGCCCATAGTTTCAAAATTAATGGGCAAATGGCTTTTTAAGCAAAATACTAACCAAAAACGTTTTCCATCATAATTTGGATGATACATCGAAAACTGAATAAATTTTCGTGTGATGATTTTTGCCTAGCTTCAAAATTGAAAGGGCAAATGACTTTTCAAACAAAAACAATAGAGTATACAGCCTGGTTTATAGGGGTGATTCAGCTCTGAGCACCGAATTCTAAATTATCCAGTGGAAGTTGGTCCTTATGGTCTAAAACCTCCTTGACATAATTTTTAGCTTGATATCTCAACTGTAACCCCTTCTGGGAAGGGTGAGGGGGTTAAAATGTAAATTTTCGTTGAAATATCGATTTTTAGCAGTTTTCCACAGAATTTTTTCAAACCTGCAGAAATAGTAAAAATATCAAGGGAGATTCATGGATTTTTTTTCAAAAAATTTCGACCACTTTTTCAAGGTCAAACGGACATTTTAAACTTTCTAACGGCTATTTTGGTAACCCCTTTCAGAGGTGCAATTTCGAAAAAATTATATATTGTGTACCTAGTCCAGATATACAATCTCATATTTTTGTATAACTTGATATCGTTGCGCAACATCTTTAAAAAATGCAAAAAACCGATTTTTTCGCCCATTTTCCTCCCTTAAATAAGTCATTTCCGGCCAAAAAATTTTTCTTGCAATATATCGGTAATGACACCCGAATACACGATCAACCTGCATTTAGACCAAATTCGTTCATTTTCCCCTTTTTTCTAATTTTCTTTTGAATTAGAAATACCCAAATGACACGATTTTGGGAGCCTAGGGGCCTAAAAATTATGTCTAGGCTTGTTTCAAGTCAACATCTATCGAATATATTGCAATTTCAGCAAAATCGAAGAACTTTAATTTTTTTGCTCTTTTTGACGAATTGAGTAGATATTTTTGACTTTGAAAATTTTACATAAAATTAGTTGAAAAAAAATTTAAGTCTTTCTGTCTGGGAGGGGGTGAGGGTTAGACCTTGAGGACCAATTTCCAATGCACATTTTAATTAGTGCTGTGGTCGTCGGGGGGGGGAGGGGGGTCCATCCTTAATCATTCAACCAAAAACATTTTTAATTATGAAAATATTGATGGTTCATCAAAAACTGAAACTTTTTCATGTGATTATTTTTGCCTAATTCTGAAATTAAAGGAGTCAAAAAACATATTTATATATTGGAGTAAAAAATTCGAAACAAAAAATCCAAGGAAATGAATACGTAGTGCTTCAAAAAAAACAAAATTGCAGCGATTTTTAGTCCAATGTCAAAATTGAAGGGACTAAATGACATAGACTACGTATGAGTATAATAAATTATAAAAAATAAGAATTTGAAAAAATTCTGAAATTTCGAATTTTACGTACTGTATGAGTAAATGTTACTTAGCCCCTTCAGTTTAGACGGCAGACCAAAAATCGTCACAACGAAATTGATTCAGTTTTCAAAATTTTATTAATTTTTGCGATTAAATTCTTTTTAGAATTTTTTTATGTCATTTAAGTGTTTCATGAAAATCACTAGAAGGAAATTTGTGTATAAATTTTAAGGTGCGACCCTTTCTTAGGGTTTAAAAATAAGTTTCATTCGAATTTTTGTAAAGACATTATCCCTTTAATTTTGATATCAGGCAATATTATATAAATCAAACGTTTTTTCTTGATGCTGAATTAATACTTACAGGGTGATTCTTGGGTTATGTACCTCTATCCACTGAGTAAGTAGGTAACTAAAACTGAGCACAAGTAGCTATGTTTGACTACGCTTTAAATTGAAAGGGCAATTTTATGCTCATTCAAAAATAAATTTTCCAGTCTTGCTCATTAATTTCCATTTTTCATAAAATTTGAACTAAGTATGATAGGTGGGGGTTGCGGTTTGCGCCATTGGAAGGAGCATTCATTATAAATTTTTTTTGCTTAAAATTTTTTGGAGTTGGGTGATCGGGTAGATCCGATACCATAACTAGCCAATAAAGTATTTTTAAAAACAAAAAATTTTTTTTCAATTTTAGAAATTTAAAAAAAAATTTCTACCAATATTGAACAACTATTATTATGAATTTGACTTGTGTAAAAAAAGGGCCTAATTCTGCTATTTCTAATGGCGCAAACCGCAGGTTTCTATCTTAATCGAATTAAAAGTTACACGTGTTTGATTTCAAGCGAAGCATGAGTTGCCTACTTATTCAGTGGAAGGAGGTTCATTAGCTATGAAACACCCTGTATATCCATCTATTCAAATTCCTTTATTAATAGACACTACTTCATACCGATCTAATTTCGCGATTTAATTGCAGAAAATAAATTGGCAACCATCACACAATCCGGTAAAACCGCTAAAGTCACCTGGAGCCCGAATATTGAGCAACAATCACAACTCTCAAGCTCTGGCGTCAAAGGACAATTCATCGTTCGTTACGACGTAGATCGTGTTTCAAACCCTAATCAAATCTTGGTAGGTAATGATTTTGTGCTGTAAATTAGATACCCTGCTTACCCAATGCTTGAATTATTTCTACCTATCTACGTAAATTTAAACTTATTAGAGGAAAAACTTTGTATCAGAACTTATCTTTGTAGTATAAAAATAAGTTGGGTAAACCGATTCTACGAATATATTTGAGATATCGATTAAGCGGATTTAAAAATAACCCGAGTTGAATCGATAAGCTCGCGTATAAAGGACGAATTAAAAAAATGCCCAAGCTAGGTACGAACATACGAAGTGCATTTCATATGAACCCTGTCGTGTATTCAGCCGGTGAAATTTTACTTCAATCGACATTCGTTCAGACACGAACGTGTCGAAAAAAAACGCAGAATTTATTACTCGTCGTTATTTTTAGATTTGTTTTTGTTGTTGTTATTAGCTAGATGAAGGTTATTTCGTCCATTTCTACGCGCCGAGTGATTTGAAAACTTTAAACAAACATGTCTTGTTCGCATTGGATATCAGCGGATCGATGGGAGGAAGAAAAATCGAACAGTTGAGAGAAGCACTGGCTCAAATCTTGGGCGATATCGGTGAAGGCGATTATTTCTCATTGATTTTGTTCTCTGACTCAGTTCAAGTATGTACCGACATGGCCCATTTCGAGGATAAATTGTAGGGAAAGGGTGAATTCATGTTTACTTTCTGTTTGGTTGGTAGCTTTGGACTTTGAATGGTACCGTCGGAGAAGCGTCTCCTACTTGGTATTACAATGAAGAAAGAACAACCCCTTCGCCCGATATTGAAATCAGCGAACGTTTCATTATTCCCGCCACCACCGAAAACATCGCCAAAGCTAAAGCTTTCGCAAATACGTTAAATGAAACCGGGGGTAAGCGAGCAATCACCCCATACATTTTCGTAGGTACCTATCTAACGAAATGAATTATTTTTTTAATGTTTTTTCTCTTCTCAGGTACTAATATCATCGCCGCTTTGAGAAAATCAATCCAGATCGCTCAATGGGGCCAGAAAGAATACGCCAAAAATGCCAAACCTTTGATTATTTTCCTTACCGACGGACAACCGAATGTAGAAATGTCCGATACCGACGAAATCGTGAAAACTGTCAAGAAATTAAACGTCGACAAGTACGTGTGTACAGAAATGCCTACAAAAACTCAGATAGAATTGAATTTTGTGTTCGGGTTCGGACATTGAATGATATGACCTTGATGAAAAAACCACATAGGTACTTTTCATTCTCAGATCGTGATTTGAGAAGGAAACGTATACCTACCTACACATATACCGTTCCTAATAATTGATAGGAATGGAAAATTTTATTGTCGCTCATTCTCGTACACTACGTAATTCGTGACTATACGAATTAGAATTTAGAAGTATCGTTGGATCATGTTCTTTTTAAAAAAATAGACACGATTTGATATACTAGGGTATAATTGAAAAAAAAATTGAGAAAATTTTGATTTATATCGATATTTTTAATAGATATTTTACTCTATCTATTCATTCTGAGAAAAAATTAACCATTTAATTTTTTATTCGTTTTTTCCAGATACCCATTATTCAGTTTAGCCTTCGGCCAAGGAGCTGATTACGATTTCTTAAGAAAATTATCTCTATCGAACTCAGGTTTCGCCAGAAACATTTACGTAGCTTCGGATACTCATCTGCAATTGAAGAATTTCTATAAAGAAGTCGCCTCGCCTTTATTATCGAATGTTAGCTTCGATTACGTTGCAGGACAAGTAAGCTTTTTGTCAAATTATCTCATTTAAAAGGCTCGTTGGCAGAAATTGACCTCAAATTTTATTAGATTGCTGACGACACATTGACTAAATCAGTATTCAATAATTTATTCAACGGATCGGAATTAGTAGTAGCTGGTAAATTAGCCGGAGGTGCGAAGACTGTGAATGGAAATCTGACTGCCCAAGCATCGAATGGATTTTTCTGTATTGAAATTTTACCACCGCTTATTATCGATGATATACGTCCAACGAATAAAACTAAAGGTTGGTAATATAGATAAAGATGATTGTTATAATAAGTAGGTATAAGTGTAGCTGCCTGACCTACCTACTAGTTAGTTACAAATGAGATGAATATTATAAGTTTTTTTAAATTATTGTGTTTTTAATTATTGTTAACGTGTTTTCAGGACACTTGGAAAAATTATGGGCTTATTTATACATTAAAGAATTATTAGACAAAGATTTGCTCAGTGACGAGAAAAACTCGACGTATAAACAAAAAGCATTAAAATTATCTCTTGAGGTTTGGATAAATTTTAATTCAATATATAAACATTACCTTTTCATAATACAAATATTTTTTTTAAATCAAATTTGTTTCTATTACAGTATTCATTTGTTACCCCATTAACTTCATTGGTGGTTAGAAAACCAAACGAAACCTCAAACGCTGATGTCCACAATCCACAAAATCCTGAAAGTAAGTCAAGTTTTAAACTAATTTATTAACCGATTAGAAAAACACAATTGATTCTACGAATTAAGGTACCTACCTACTTATTCGCACGCCTGATTCTTTATTTTGCACTTGGTGTTGGTGATTTGGATACGGTGTTATTTTGGGTACCTATTAATTGTATATTGGTGTCAGAGACGGAACTAGAATACTCTTGCCAGCGGGGGAGGGGGGATTGAAGGTATTGTATTGATGCAAAAGTTGATGGATAACCTAAAAATTGATTTTTCCTCTTCTATGAATCGAATAGGTAATTGTTTAAAAAACATGATTATTTCAAAACTGTAAGTCAATAGTATGTACAGTTGCAAATAAAGTAACTTCTGTGTGATTATTTTATTAAAAGCAATTTTATGACTGAATCTTAATCTTGAGTCTATAAAAAAAAATGATTTGGTATGCCATTTTTTTTAAAGCTCCCCTTTTTCAAAATAGCTCCGTCCCTTTTCTTTGAAAGTGTCTTGTCTCCGTTCTTAGGGCCACTTTTGAAAAAATTTCTAAACAAAATTGTAGATTGACTTGAGAGCCGAGAAATAATTTTGGTCATTACAAAAATTTCGATTGGAGCATTTATTTCCCTCCAATTACGCTTAATACGTATGTAAATCACCGAATGATTTTCTTAGGTACGTATTATGCTAAATTGGAGGGGAAGAAGAGGTTCAATCGAAATTTTTGTGATGACTAAAATTATTCCAAAAATCTAAATCTAAAACTTTTGTTTGAAAAGTTTTTCAATTAGAGGTCCAAGTACGGACTTACGGAGATATAGAAATTTTTTGAAAAGCTGATGGATCCTCAAAAAAGGGATCTTGAAAAATGACATATCCGCTCATTGTTTTATCGAATTGTCTGGTAAAATGACAATCGAATCCACTGTTTACAGAACCTACCCCCCCCCCCTTCCACTTGCCTATACTCCAAGCCAAAGTTGCATCGAGATAAGTATGGACAGTACAATTAAAGACCAAAGTTCAAGGGTGATTTTCATAAGTATTATGTAAAATTGAAGAGGAAAGAAGGGTCCAATCGAAATTTTTGTAATAACTGAAATTATTTCGAGGACCTCAATCTACAACTTTTATTTGAAAATTTTTTCAAATGGTGCCTCAGGAACGGAGATTTTCAATTAAAGAGGGATGGAATCTGGGAAAAAAGAAGCCCTCTAAGAATTATAGCATACCGGTTCATTTTTTCCTTTTGGACTTAACATTAATATTCAGTCATAAATTTTTTTTAACGGTGTAATCTCACCAACGACCTTTTTTTTTAAATTTGGGACCGCACTGTAATAGGTGAAGTTCATCCAAAAAGTTACTAAGAAAACCAAATTTTAAACGTAATCTCAGGTTAAACGACATTACTCCTAAAAATAAAAAATATATATGTACTTTGTACGTACCTACTCAGGCTCACTAAAGTGCATACTCGTATATTTGATTTGGAAAAATTGTCATTAAACGTAGCTAGACAAAGCAATTTGCCAATAATATACTCGTGGCGTTAGGTTCAGAGTTGGGAAGGAGTTCGGCACAAATGATGCTTCCTTCTTTGCAGTCTTACGCTTATGCTTCGCCTCCACTACAGAGTGTTGTTTCTTCACAAAATTCTATGAGAGGTAAGAGCTTTACACTTTGCTCATGCTGCCGAAGTTGCATACTTTTATCTATCGCTTGAAATGCATTCTACGAAATCAAATTACCGAGAGTCTAATTAATATCTATCCAATCAGCAGTGATGCAAAACATAAAAAAATCTCTGTATTCGCCAAATAAATCATTTTTCGCCCTTCACTGCACATGATTTCAATATATATACCGGGTGCTCCATAATATGTGACACCCCAGGGACATTTTGTTCGTAAATTGATAACATTTGAAGCAAACTGACCAATGAGCGTTGGTTTTGTTTTATCAATGTTACCAACTTTTGGGAAAAATGTCCCTGGGGTGTCACAGATTATGGAGCACCCGGTATATATATATTTTTTACTTTTTAGTAGTAATTTTGTTAAAGTTGAATAGAAGTTGAATTTCAATTCATTTTTAAAAATAGCTACATTTATAAAAACATATTACCAAATTTTTTATGTTGCATCACTCCTGGTTGAGTATTAACTGGACACCCGGTAAGGTGGTTTATTTCGATTTTAAAAATAACTCGATTAAATTCCCACGTTTCTGTTCACAGCTAATTATTTGAATGCTGCAGTAGGTTTAAGAGGTCCCGGTAACTTGTACTACTCAGCCCCAGCTCCTGGAATTCCATCTCCGATATCTGCAGCTGGTAAAAATGATTGATTATTAACATTCTTACGCTTAATGTACGAATATTAGATTCGTTGATCGAAATACGTAATCTCGATATCGTTAGAAACGTTGTAGAATTTAGATACCTACCTATTTTCGTATTCGCAATGTTTTTAAAATTCTCGAGGTTGTTTGTATTTGCAGGAGTATTTAAAAAAAAACAACATATACAACTACTCGCATTCTCGTCTGCACCACAAGATTCTTATTCTTCGCACTCATCAAATACTTTCTCAGCTTCAGGTAATGCACTTAGAGTTAAAGTGGTTGGCGGGTCTGTGCCACTGGCGCGGCCGATAGCACACTCAACAATACGTCCATCGCATTCGCATGTATCGAAATACTCGTATAAGACTACCACTTACAACCCTACTACGACTACGAGTTAGTAATTACTTAATGTTGTCGGTGTAAACAAGAAATATCGTCTTGAAATCAAATCAATCATTCCGATATTAAAAACATCCGCAAATACAAATGATCTCAGATTTGAGTTATTTATTAAATAAATGTACTTCTACTTATCTATGGCATTCTCCTAAAACTGTAACTTTTTCAGTTCCACAAAACTATCCAGTTCCACAAAACTATCCACTTCCACCCATTCTCCAGCAAGAAGATGTTGTTGAATCTTTAACTACTACTGTTGGTGGTGAGACGATAATTCTTAGATACACTATTCTAATAAAAATTTAAAACGAGCTTACCGTTATCTGTATTCTTTCTAATTAACAGTGAGAGTTGACGCTGAAGTGTCAGATGCCCTGCTGAATATTACGGATATTAATTGGCTCAAGAATGTAACAGACATTAAATTCCCTTCGTCAAATAACACTTATTCAGTAGGCCAAAGTGATTTGGTAAGTTGTGTAATTATTTTATTTTGCGAATAATACGCCACACTGGATTTTACTTTCAAATCATCGTAGCTCCTTCGATCTTAGAGTTAGGCAAAATATAAATCACTCATTTTGTAGAGCTCGAAAAGCTTTGCAAAAAAGTTTCGG
Organism: Pseudococcus longispinus; assembly: GCA_900064475.1. Taxonomy (NCBI): domain Eukaryota; kingdom Metazoa; phylum Arthropoda; class Insecta; order Hemiptera; family Pseudococcidae; genus Pseudococcus; species Pseudococcus longispinus. Next base: position 11,719 of record FIZU01055158.1, read on the forward strand.
ACAAATTCTCTCCATCTTTATTATCAAAGGAACTGCGACGTTATGAAGAAAATGTCTTTTGTATCTCACCTCATCGTGAAATTCTTAATTTTTTCAGCCTAACACCGAATTCCAAACTTGCTTGCTACCCAAAAGCAACAACACCTTGGGACATTGTCGTCATTTAGCTCATTGCGTTATTCCTGAAATTATTTCGACTTTTGAAGATTTTGTGCCATATGGAGAACAATGTGTGATCGATGCTAGGTAATTATCAAGTTCTATTTCTAAAATTTCAAAAGAGGAATTGTTTAAAATCATTTTTTGTTCACAGATTTGTCGGAATTTGTTGCCCAAATAAATACATACCAAAACCTCAAAATACTACAACTGAATCTATCATCAGTACCACTACCACGGTTACGACTACTACTGCTTAAGCATATGATACGTACTGTACACTGATATTATAATTTTATTATTTAAATGCTCTCCTTTTGTACAGTTTTGATACAGCTCAGAAGTGAATGAATAAATTAATTTTAATTTTTATCACGAAGTTTTTTTTGTGTTTTGATTTCCTTTCATAATAGTAACATTGCTTACATTATGTGGGTACCTTGAGAAAACTCGAAACTCGAGGAAACTGGATAATTGAATGAGGGCTAACCACGATTGGTTGAGGCTACCCACAATTAGCATCGATTAAGTACTCATATTCCATCAGCTTCATACGAGTATAAAGTATTTCTCGTTAGGTCTCATCGTTTGTGTTGTTGTTATTCCACAATTATTATCCATCTTAACGCAATAAAAAAGGAAATTTTTGGAAAATTGTATTACGAAGTAAAGTACTTATAAATACATCTAAGTACACGAAATGTGAACAATAGACAGCAAAAGTGAAAACATTTTTAACGATATACAAGATTAGGTTCAATCATCGATACAATTTTTTTTTAAATAAATTTTAAAATTTTCAATTTATCGATTCAAAAAAACTTATCATCGAAATAACTCTTATAAAATTGAACTATTTAGAATGTTAATAACTAAAGTTGGATACATACATAAAAAAACTAATTCATCTCTCATTCAATAATTTCAAAAGCTGTAAAAAAGAGATGGAAAAAATCGTGTACACAGGATATTTTATAAGATTTCTTTGAACTTCACGTTCCTGGTTTTATGATCAGATTTTTCCAATAGTCAAATTGTAAGCTGGTTGCTCTGATTTTTTTTAATAAAAAACATAATTCTTAGCAGATATTTGGTAAACTACAAGATGAAGAATGTATCACTTTTTGGAACTTCCGAATCCCGAAAAACCCATAATAGATGCGATATTATCGTCGTCATCATCCAACTTCAATTCTTCTTCCATTTTTCGTTTCTTTTCGCGTTTTTTTTCTTTTCTGTATTCTTTCAATTTCTCTTCCTATAGAACATTGCAATCAGTTTAGAAAAAAAGGAAGTAAATATGATTAAAAGTACATAAAATACTAAAATCTTACTTCTTCGCGTAATTCTTTAACTCTCTGTTCTAAATCGTAGTCTTTTTTCCTCTCTTCTAATTTTTTTTTATTTACTTCAAATCTCTTTTTTACTTGATCCAGAGAAGAACGTTCTATTCTCATCGACATACCCAAATTCCTTTGATCTGTAATAAATCATAATTTTTTCATTTTTGAATTATGTTCACAAAAACTGAACTCGTATTATGATAGGTTACAAGAAATAACGTACGTTTTTTTCCATTGATATGATCTAAGAAATTGATAGAATCTTTGACTACGCAGTCGCAAACGTTACAGTAATATCTAAAACACATAAATATGCGATTAATAATATGTCCTGTTCTCAGGCATTACTGCTAATGAAATAAATCGAGCATCACAAATTTACCCTCCAGATTGTGAAGATGGTGTATTCTTGGTGATGACAATACTTTTTCCCAACTTGGAATCAAGATCTACTTTATAATCTCTCTGTTTCAAAAGTTCTCGACGAACTGCCGGAGTCTTTCGTCCTTTTTCGTCTTCTTCCAAATCGTCTGCCAGTCGTTCGGCTGCAATACGTTCGAATTCTTCTCTGTCCCATTTTCGACGATGGTCTTCTATAGTCTACAGAATTTCAATCCAACATGAATAATCGATTCGCAATCGAGGCGTATTTAGATTTAAAATACAGATTATTGGGAAATATATTCGTAAGAATATGATTTTAAATTAAGAACGATGGGGTAAATACTTACGTTTTCATACATTTTGAAGTAACTTTATGACTGCTGACCAAATTGAAGAGTTGAAGAAAAAATTGGATTAGCACGAATTACAGTGAAAGGAAAACGAAATATAGAGCTTTTGATCTGAAATTAAAAGATTGTTACAAATGTATCAATCAAAAGTTCGGGGAAAACCCACGAAAAAAGCTTAACAACTTCAAAATTAAATTACCCAAAATGAAAATAAAAACAATTTCGTTATCAATTAAAAAATGTAATTCCACGAAGCTCTAAATCGCACCCCTATTTTGTTTTTTCATCATATTGCTCATTTCTCATTTTCATAATGATTCTCGTGTCGACGTCGACGAGGAAATTGCTTAGAACGCAAAAAAAGTCGAAAAAGTTCGATGGTATTGTAAACCGAATGAATTTGAGCAGAAAGGAAATTTTCTCCTCTACAATTTCAGTTATTATGAATTTTCCTGGGTAACGCTTCGTTCACATAGAAAATGGAAAAATGTGAAAATTTGCCAATTAGCGAAAACGGTTTTCCAAAAATAACTTGAAAACTATTGATTTTATCGAAAATTTTATGGTATGCAAATGAAAGGAAATTTTTTCCCCTACAATTTTGGTCATTACGAATTTTCTTGGGTAACGCTTCGTTCGTGCGAAAACCCGGCAAAAATACGAAATTAACGATTGAAAAAACTGTTCATGATGAAAATGAGAAATGAGCAATACGACGAGAAAAAAATAGGGATGCGATTTAGAGCTTCGTTAAAATTTTATTTTTGACTTTGTATTGTATTTGTTCGATTGACTGTTTAATTTCGTTACGGTTTCAGTTACATCATTGATTCGACGTTCCCATAACGATTCAATGATTCATACTTATCACAATACAATGGAATATTTCGATCATTTGCGTTGGCGAAATTGGTGGAAAAATTGGAAATGGGAAATTCATGGGAAATTAACTACTGGAAATGGAAAATAATATGGAAAAGAGAGAGAAAAATGCGTTCATAATTTAATGATAAAAAACATTTCACTCCAGTTCAAGGTTAGTATCAATTATTTAAGTTTCCTCACAGTATTGAGCCCAAATTTAGCCCTTTTCGACGAAACTTTGTAAAGTTCTGCAGTGGAATCTTGTTGGGTCACCTATGGATCTCTACGTTGTTTATTTCAAGTTGATTCATTAAAATCGTGTAGTATGTGAATGTGTGTGAATGTGTAAGTATGTATGTGCGTTTTCATCAATTTTTAGCTGCGAATATTTTTAAAATACGTACTTAAATCGTTTGATTTGTCATCGTAATTAATCATAATTATGTTTTTCGGTTGTGCATCGCGTTTCCTGTGTTGGTAATCTTTTACTAATGTCGTAATTTGAAGTCTTTCTAATGCATATTTCGTTATCAAAAGTTTTTAAAGTTTACCTTTCGTCTGTTTGTGTTTCTAAAAATACATATTTACAAGTTGATCTCTTCAATAGTATTCACTGGAGCGTAATGAATTAGTGTTTTCTTCTAAAATGCCCTCATTTGTTGCTGGACGTAATGAGTTGGATAAGGAAAGGTAATACAACGATAAGTGCGATCAAACCGTTGAATCATAACAATAATGCTCAGAATAATAAACCATACCTCAAAGACTTCGACCTGAGAGCTTGCTATGATAGTTTCAAGAAACATTGGCAGCAGATCATTGAAATCATCAGTAAATACGATGTGAGAATATAAATATGTTTTAGAACTATAACATGTCAACTATCTGTTTTACGATATAATTACGCCTATTTTGATATTTCAGCTTACCACCGAAGTAGACCCAAAACACGACGATGTACTCACTGTGGTCAATCATCTGAATCAGATTTTGAATTTAATTCAAGTGGAGCTACGATCAGATTGCATAGTAAATTCATGCATCGAATATTTACTCAGTGAAAACTATCTAGAATGTCTTTGCTTATGGACAGTCAGCGCTCAAAGGTAAAATATCTATACTTTTTCTCGTTTACTTTGTTATTTTTTTTAGAGATGTAATTTCTCAATTTTTTTTCCAGATACAACAACAGCTTACGCGTGGAGCAATTACGAATCTACGAAATATTACTTAGCAACCTTCATAGCAAAATTTTGAATCATGAAGCTTTTCTAAAACCTTTGATTAAATTATTGAATTCTTTTAATGGTGATTGTTTACCGGTTGATTTGGAGAAAAAGCTAGTCATTTTATTAAATCAGTTATGTTCGTCATTCTCTCAACAAACCGAATTACTGAATTTGTTCTTGCCTTCAAATTGCGACGTTGAACAAAATGAATTTAGGTTAGTACAACTTTTTCTACAAACCTTATCTTGAAAGTTGATAATTGTGTAAACTTAGCGAAGATCTAATTATGTGTTTGTGTGGTGCGAGCTATGTGAAATGAAATCACGTAAGCTTCTCAACTGACCTTCATATTTTTAACAATACCTAAATTATGACGGATTTATTTCTCATGAATATGTTATGCAAATAATTACCATGCGTGTATACTCACAAATAAGCCAGCTTGATGATGGAAAATTTGAAAAAGCATACGAGTAATTCAAGCATTCTTGTCACAAGAAACTTGATATGAATGTAATCTTATTTTTATCGTAATGCTGGCTTCGCGTTTTATTCAATTTACTAGAAAAAAAAACAAACAACTTTTGTTATAACAAATGTACGCTGACTAATGATTTTTCTTACGTTCTAGATTCGACATATTCTCCTTATTGGTTCAATTCGTTCATAGAGATGGTATCATCGGAGAACAAGCCCGAGACTCGTTACTATTATGCATGTCGTTATCGAAGAATAATGCCAAAATAGCAGATTATGTCACGTCTCAACCTAATATCTGTCCGGTAATAAACATTTTTCGCATATTATCGATGGTTCAAAAACCTTTCTAATGTATGATTATTACGCAGGTTCTAGCTGCCGGATTGAATGGATTGTATTCGCTGTTACCTCGTAAACTGCACGTCGAATCGCCGGATTGGTTTAGATTCGCTGCAGACGATGTGTACGAAATGAAAGAGCTTACGAATTTCATGAATTCTTTGGAATTTTGTAATGTCGTCATTCAAGTTTGCCACCCGAGTATCAAAGCCCAACTTTATGATTACATTTATCAAGGATTTTTGGTCCCTGTTGTGGGTACTGCGTTAATTCAAGTGAGTATGGTTAGAAATTTGGTTTTATGATATTTCTTCTCTTTTTTCAGAGCTTTCGCGATTAAAATTATCTAACATACAGTTTGTAAGATTGGTTTTGGTGTAATTGCATTACATATTCATCGTAACCATTTTGATCAACTTTCAACAGAGGCTTTTAGTGTTGATTGGATAAAGTTGAGAGAAAAATTCGTGCACTTTGTTATTCCTATGTTGAGATGTTCGCTTCGTGTTCTTAATTGGTTTGATAAAAATTATCAGTGCTTATGCCACTAAACACCAAATCAATTATTCAAGCTTATGCAGTATTTTTTATCTAAAATCGACTTCTTTTCTGGTATTTGTATTTCTCTATTCGGAAAATACTCGTAATTCGTGATAATCGAAATAATGATAGAAAGAATGTAGCCGGCCGGGTTTATAGGGATGATTCAGCTCTGAGCACCGAATTCTAAATTATCCAGTGGAAGTTGGTCCTTATTGTCTGAAACCCCCGTGACAAAATTTTTAGTTCGATATCTCAACTCTAACCCCTTCTGGAGGGTTAAATGTGGATTTTCGTTAGAAATTTCCATTTTTGGCAGTTTTCAACTGAATTTTTTCAAACTTGCGAGGGTGGTATAAAGTATCGAGGGTAAACTTTGGAATTTTTTGAAAAAAATTTCGAGCACTTTTTCAAGGTCAAATGGGCATTTTAAGCTTTCCAATGGCCATTTTGGTAACCCCTTTCAGAGGTGTAATTTTGAAAAAAATAATATATATTGTGTACTTAGTCTACATGTACAACGCCATATTTCTGTAGAACTTGATATCGGGGTGCGTCATCTTCAAAAATGCAAAAAAAACGATTTTTTTCTCCCATTTTCCACCCTTAAATGGGTCACTTGAGGTCGAATTTTTTTTTTCTTGAAAGGTATCATTATCGACACCAAAATACACCATCAACCAGCATTTGGATCAAATTCGTTTATTTTCCCCCTTTTTTTCAATTTTCTTTTGAAATATTCGAATGAGGATGACGCCATTTTGAAGACCCGCAACCTCTTCAAGATGATCTAGGGGCTTAAAAATTATGTCTGGGCTTGTTTCAAGTCGATATCTCTCATATACCGCAATTTCAGTAAAATTCAGCAATTTTGATTTTATTTTGCTCTTTTTAAAGAATTGAGTATTTTGGACCTGGAAAAAATTTAACATGATATAAGCTGAAAAAAATCAAAGTAGAAAGGGGTTACCAAAATGGCCTTTGGAAAGCTTGAAATGTCCATTTGACCTTGAAAAGTGCTCGAAATTTTTGTCAAAAAATTCCAAAATTCACTCTCGATACTTTCTACCATCCTCGCAAGTTTGAAAAAATTCGGTTGAAGACTGCCAAAAATGGAAATTTCTAACGAAAATCCACATTTAACCCCCCAAAAAGGGTTAGAGTTGAGATATCGAGCGAAAAATTTTGTCACGGGGGTTTTAGACAATAAGGACCAACTTCCACTGGATAATTTAGAATTCGGTGCTCATGGCCAAATCACCTAAAAAACCAGGCTACATTTTTTGTATTCGAATGAGTCATTTGAGTTACTAACGATAACATTTTTCTACTCTTCGCTCTTATCAAATTTTAATATCCGTTTTTAATGATTCACGTTTCATTTTCCGGTAACATCGAGTTTAAAATATTTAGTCATTTTTTTAAAATCGAAATCGCCGGCATCGAGTAGAATTTGTAGATCCCTATGAAATATTATTGGAAATTTAGAGATCGTTTATTATTTCAACTACAGTATGAATGTTTTTATGTTGTAGGAATATGTGGCAAATGATGGTTCTTATGATACCCCACTTCAGTTGGTCAGTACACAAGTGTTTTAAACCATGCTTGTTTTAACGAACAGCGCTCAAAATTTCGTTTGCATGTCGGTTACTAAAAATATTTCATGTTTCGCGCTTGTATCTATCTTCAAGATGTATATTCAATTTGCATGATATCGTTTACGATACCTACTTGATGTTGATATTATTTGCCACTTTAAGTTCAATAAAACCGAATATCGAAATGCTTCATATGATGAGCCTTGCTTTCATACCATAAAAATATGTAAATCAGTGCGAGTATTTTTATATATATTTATTGGCTTTTTACAATACAATATGTTATTATTGAAAAGCTTCTTGTTAGTTGATTGCATAAAGTGCTCTCGTGATAGTATCTTCGATCGTATTCTGCGTTTGCATTTTTCGAGTATCTAATTCTGAAATTATCGCTTCTTATATTTAGGTAGTCCTTTAACCTGAAGAAGAATTTATTCATTAGCATGAGAGATACCATTCGATATTATTATAAATATTTAAATATTAATAAATTTGTATTTTTATAGAGCACCGAAGAAGAACTGATTGCTACGACGGCGTACTTCGAATTATTAATCCGTTCGGTCACTCATCCGGGACTATTGCACGCATTCGTGAAATTTTTGTTAAAAGTCGACATCGACGGACAACGTGTCATAGATAGTTTGATACAAAGGCTGAATCATAACTCTAAGGTGAATTATTATTCCCCTAATATGTAACCGTGTGCACGAACTACTGATTTATCGTTTTATTTCTAATTTTCCAGCTAAGTGTGGTTACGTTAGCTCTAATAGAAACGTTGATCGATCTGAATTGCGAAGATATAATGTTAGATTTAGTTCTAAAACACCTGATACCATGCACGCATATTATGTTTTCGCAAAGAAGTCGTATTCAGCGAGTCGACCCGTACTGTAGATCTGCCGAAAAATTCTTCTCCTTGATGATCAATATTCCTAGGTATTAATCTAATTTTAGTCCAAAGTGACCCTTTATCTGCACCAAATTTAATTAAATCGTGATCTGTTACAGATTTAGCGATAACGTAGATTATAGCATTAGCGATTATCATATTTACTTGAGACATGCCAGAAGTAAAATTCAATCGTGTTCCAAAGCCACCTCCAATTGGACGTATCCGTACGATGGTGAAAATCCGCCACAAACAGGTAATTGAGAACGCACATATAAATGTGCAATATTCCATCTGACGTGTACTCATTCGAATTTATTTCAGGTTTTATAAAACACGACGATTATGTGAAACCGAATTGCGATAGCGAACTCGAACCTAATAGTCTTCCTTCTGCAGATGATGGTTCCAGTGGGTATGAAAGTTTCAAAGCATTTAGAGATAATGATAGGTAAGCACGAGTTCGGTGATACGTTTAGGTTTCTAATTTTGTTTCTAAATGAGGGTGTTTGGTTTTGCTTAGGATATTAATCGATGAAAGCGTTTCGGACGATAGAAGAACTAATCCACCTTCTCCATGCGGGAGTGAAACAACGTTAGAATATTGTTCGGATTTTTCTAAACAAATATTAAATAAGCCTCAACTTAGCCAGTCTCCGAAAAAACAATCTAACGATGTTTTTAGTACTACTCCGTGTATAGGTATTGATTAATGTTCATTTATTTTTGAATTTTTTTCGTGTTTGATGAATTGATTCAATGGGTTTTTTGTTTTCAGGTCCATTACTTAGTATAATTTTTCAAAAGATAGAAGATTTATTGAATTGTGATTTTTATGTTATTTTGAGATTAACCGGTATAATATCTCGTCTTGCCATTTATACTCAACCGTTATTATATTCGTTTTTATTAGATGATACTTTAGTCTTTCAACCTTGTATAAAATCTCTATTTCAAGTAAGTGTCAGAATAACATCTATTTGACATGAAAAATATGTCGTAGCGAAGCCAACCGGAAATTTTACAATTTTTGTGATTTCAGGTACTCGGGCTATTGAAACAAAAAATCGAAAATCGTTTGACTAAATTGAACGATTTATCGCCGATGGTCGCCGAAGCCGAAGTATTCCTCAACGAAAGGGTAGAAAATTTGAATAACTCGAAGAAACGACACGATTCAGATTCGGTGGCTAGTTTACCGAATATATCACCTCACGAGCCTTTTTCAAGAGGTAATCACCTTATTTTAAATGCACAGGTGGCCTATTTATTTGGTCGATGGTTTTGAACATGAAAAAAACCCCTCCTTGGTCATTTCCATATCCATACTATTCTTGAAAATATAAAACATCGAACTGAAATGCACATTACTGTCTGAATTTATCTAATTGTAAGTTCAAAGAGTCGGACACAATGTTATCATGTGTCGTGAAATGTCTAAAAGTCAAATTTTGAAACAATAAATTTTTTCAAGTTCAAAACTCAACTAACCACTCGATGAAATTCTTCAAAACCCAAAAGTCAGAATTTCTCAAATTTTCACGATCCAAAAAATCGTTTGAAATTTGAAAAATTTTTCAAGCTCACAAAATCTAAAACAGTCCAAAATGTCAAGTCAGAATTGTCTTTGAAATTTTACGAGTCTAAAAAGTCAATGGAAATCTGAAAATTTTTTCAAGTCCAAAATATTCTGATAAACTGTCTGAAAGTCAGTGTGACGGAATTTCGTGTCTTTTTTTGCAGGTTTAGTCATCGCAATAGCATATCCTATGCTATCACGTTGACTGCAAAATCTCGTACACTATGCTCCCTAAAAAAAAATAATTGATCTAATAATCCACGACGTTTTGTCAAACTTTATGTTGATGACATTTTTTTTAAATCCTGAAATGACTTTGTCATTTTGCCAGATTTTATGAAATTTATAAAAATTTTGAACATCCAACGCTAATATTTTTCAGAAGGTAACTTTTAGACTTTTTGCCAGAAAATCCATGACATGTCTGTCTGTCTGTCTGTCTGTCTGTCTGTCTGTCTGTCTGTCTGTCTGTCTGT
>FIZU01055161.1:0-24286 GCA_900064475.1 Pseudococcus longispinus
TATGTCCGCTTGAAGAGTGGATCTATCTTCTTTCTAAGTTCAATTATCTCTAAAAATTTCTTCAAGTGCAAAAAAGTCTGACATTTCATTTTCAAACCCATCGTCCCTATAAATGAGCCACCGTGTAGATAAAGATATAGGATATCATCAATTTGTTTTAAAAATGTATTTCCAAAATTTTCTTAAGTACCTACTTAATGAATAAAAAACATGAAAAAATGAGCTTCTTTAAATTTTACCCCAAATATTCGATGAAAATTCGTTAAAAGCGACAAAATGGCTGAAAAAAAGGTTGAGAATTTTTTTCAAACTAATTTTGAACGATTTAGAATTTTTTCAAAATTTTGGCTGGGAGCTCTGTAACATATTTTCCCATAAAATCATATTTTTTTTAGCATATTTTACTTTTTTTCGAGGGGTTTTAGCGCATTTTTGGAAATTTTTGGTCATTTTTCGGATTTGTTTTTCGACATTTTTTGTAATATTTTTTTTTAGTATACGATATGCCTTTACTATGGGTAATTCCGCGAAAAACCTGTAGAAATTCCGTCACGAAATTCTCCGATGATGACTTTTAGGCATTTTGTCAGGCCTTTTTAGACTTGGAAAAATTTTAGGGATAATGTTGATTTTTTGACATTTTGTCAGACAAGCATTTTAGACTTTTTGAACTTGTAAAATTTTAGAAATCAAGGTTAATTTCCGATATTTTGTCAGGTAGATTTCTTGGATTTAGAAAATTTTCAAGCACTCAAATTGATGTTTTGGATCGGAAAATTTCATCTTTATGGACTTAAAAAATTTCAAAGAAGTTCAAATCAGACTTTTTTGAATTTGGAAAAATTTCCAGATTTCTACCAACTTTTTGTACTTGAAATTGAATTTCGAAAATTTTTCAAAAAAATTCCATTACGAAATTTACTCACGAAAATCCATTATGCTGTTTTTTTGTCTGACTTTTTTGAACTTGGAAAATTTTTTTGAATTTAAATGATTTTTTTGACTCGAAAAATTTCAAGAATGATGAATTTGCTATTTTATTGAAATTTAAAAAATGTGTTATTTGAAGATTTACCCGTTAGTTCGTAATTGACAATTTGAAAAAGCGCAAAAAAAAATTATAAAATTACTCCACCTTTGATTTTTGAAGTAGACAACATTCGTACGAGTATGAGGCTGCTCAAATTTTTTTTCAGAATCTAATCTAAATTTTAAGGGAGGAATTTTACCGAATATTAGATGTAATTTAGAGACAGGAGAGGGGAGAGGAGAGGGAATCGTTGAATGCGTTCCATAAATGGCCTAAAATCATTATAAAATTGTTGAAAAATCGATCGATTTCATTGCCAATATGAAAAATGTTTAAAAATTGTTAGAAATTGTTGATATTATGATAAACAGCGTTGCCAACCCTCAAGATTTATTTTGAGATCTCAAGATTTTCCATGCCTTTACAAGATTTTCTCAAGATTTCAAGAATCTCAAAATACTTACAAGATGTTTCAAAAAAAAAAATTTAATCTCAAGATTTTTCAAGTTTTCTCAAGATTTATGCAATTTTACATAATTACAACGAAATTAACAGGACATTGCCCGATTTTTTATTTTAAATTTGTCAAAGTTTTCTTTGATCTTATTGTTTTAATGTTTTTTCACGTTTCTTACTGTAAATTTATCAAGTTTTCCTAGATCTTACTGTGATGGCATTTTTCACATTTGATAAAAAATTGCATCATTACTAATTTCGATACTTTTTTTTAAATTTATCAAGTTTTCGTTGTATTAAAATGATCAAAAGTTTGAAATATGAGTAAAAAAAATGTTTGATTTTTTTCAAAAATACAGTAATTGTACAAATTTACAACTCCAAAACTTGAATTATTTAAAATAGCGTGAAAATCCCTTTAAAACGATACCCATTTTGCAAAATTGAAAATCTCAAGATATTTCACGAAATCTCAAGATTTTCTGAGAAGGCGGTTGGCAACACTGATGATAAAACTTCACACAAATCGTTTAAATTGGTCAAAATTATCTGCTTATAATTTGTCGAATTTGTAAAAAAATTACTTCAAAATTGGTCGAAATGTCCTTAGAAATTGTTGAAATCTCGTTGAAGTATTTCAATGGCTTTTTAGAAATTTTCACATCATTTTTAACAATTTTTATGCAATTCCTACGACATTCGAGCAATTTTCACGTCATTCCGAATAATTTTCGTAAAATTTTATCGATGTTATCGCAGTTTTTTTTCTGAACATTTTCAACCATTTTTATGAAAATTCATTCAGATTTGTTAAATTTGAGATGTCTTTAGCTTTTGAAAATTTTCGTTGTGAATTGAAATGAGCATTTTGGTTACTTTCGTGAATAATGGAAAATTTGAACGAATAAATACTTTTTTTTTGGACATTTTCCGTCCTGCTGCCTCTTTTTTCTTGTATTTGAGCTCGAATTTTTTCCATTTCAAAAATATAAAATTATCTACCGAAAATTAGTGTTAATTTTTTCAATTTTCGTAAAATCGAGCAAAGTTTACAGAAGTATGGTCAACTTTCAAACACTCGCTGCGATTTTCATGAAAAATAAGCTTTCTATGAAAAAAACTATCTGCATCAAAAAGAAAGAAAATTTTACGATGTACAATTTTGGTTCTGATTTATTTTTTCCTACGAGACTTCATTTGTCCAGAAAATTGACTTAAAAAATAATGTAACGAAGAATCGTGAAATACCTATTATACTTAGTTAATTTTTTTCACTACATTTTACCTATAAAAATTAGTGAAAATCCAGGTGTACGAGGAGGGGGGGTGCTGCTCTTGCGAAATTCCACTTGTGAATCTCTAGCTATGCTTCTGCTCTTAATTCACCATTTGTTGTAGCAAACTTCAACTTGCATCGGCTCTTCAAAACGAATTTTCATACCGCATTTGCGGTTTGTGCTTTTTTTCCCCTCTCTCTCGATCGAATTCCATCCCAAATCGAATGCTTTTCACGAACACCAGACGTATTATTAATTAAAAAGCTCTGTGATCAGGGATACCAGCAAACGAGAAATTACAGACCCCCGTAGCGTACCTGTAGAATTTGGTTGATTAGACTAATACGGTAGGGGAACGAAGAGGAGCCCTATTGTCGATATTATTCGAGCGTAAAATGCTAATGTACAGTTCAAGTAGAACTATAACGACGACAAAATATACTGTTTACCTACGTACGTGTGTAATTGTGTATCTTGACGTTGGGAAATATTCATTTTATCCACACGATTCCATCCTCGTCGACACAATGGTCTAATTTTTACTTCATATCGTTTATTTTTATGTTCACAATACACATAATGGGAAAAAATGACGACTGCAGGTACAAATGTCATCGATGTGATTAACCTTTAATCCACGTACTCGTATCAAGTTTTTTTTTCAACTTTTGCATTGTTTTTAATGACCACCTATCTGCGTTATATGTGAAAAGTTAATTCGGTATACGAAAAATAAGGTGACTTTTGGCGCTATTCGGAGCCATATGTGATCAATCTTGGATGGAAAAGTGCTCGACCGCAGCAATCCAAATGTTTTTTCTCTTTCCGCGTGTGTAAACTTAATATCGATTGGGTCGTGTCATTTTTAAATTACAAACGTAACCGTATATCTCTGCGAAGAATAACCGTTGGTTTAATTGTTTCTGGAGGGACGGAGGAGGCGGCCGAACGAGCCGAAAAATTCTCATAGTTTTGGCTCGGCTTCACCTTTAACGCGATACTCTCGGTCTCGGGCTGGGCCCGTCATCAATCATGATTTATAGCGTGTGTTATGTAAACATCGATAAATCACTGGTACGCGGTGCGAATTGGCTTAATAGTGATTTTTTACTCTATCTCTTGCTGCCTTGATATGCCTGTGCTTGCGTTCTTTTTGGGAGTCGAACCGATGATGGGTATTTTTACATATTGACGAACACCTTCGTCATATCGCACATCCGGAGTAATAAGGTCTTATCTTAAAAAAATTATTTTTCTTCAAATTATTTTTTTTGGATTCTATTTACCCTTTTTCATCACCCTACGATAACATTTTTTCAAAATTTCACCCCCCCCCCCCCCATAACTCAAAATTGAGAGACGTTGGCAAAAATTGGTAGTAATAAAATCATTTTCAACAAAAATTCATTAATCACAGAAAACAACCCAAAATCAGCTTAATTACGAGGTAAATAATTACTTCAACATCTAACCCAAAAGGTGGCTCAAATGAAGGGGCGGGGGACAAAATTCATAATTTTTCAACATTATCGAGCGAGATATCTAAATGGAGGTTTTTGACCTCCCGAATTCTCTTTTGATGTTTTTTCATCAAAATTTCAAAAACCCAAAACTGGACCCGAAGGAAGAAGTTTCACAAACAAATTTTGAAAATTTTTCATTTGGATACCAACAGTGTATTTTTTTCACCTTTGGAATCCATTTCTTAGGTAACTTTATGAGAATCGCTGAAGAGTCCTGGGTAGATGAAAGCAGGAGGAGTACCAGAAATCAAAATTTATCGATGGAATCGAGTGAGGTCCCAGGTCTAAATATATGTTGACCTCCTGAGGTCTTGAGTTTGTTTTCGATGTCATCGAATGCAAAAAAAGATAAGAATTAGGGTGGAAATTAATCCAGGTATGAATTTGAAGAAAAATTGAAAAATTGCTTCAAAATTGATTAGAAATTTTCCAAAATTTTGATTGAGTTGGGCCTCCCACTCTTGGAGTTATTTTTGAATTTTTTTAGTAATCAGACATTTGCTCGAAGAGTTGAAAAAAAGTGCAAAAAATGAGTGAAATCGAAAATTTTTGATTTTGGTACCCCCCTCCCCCTGTCAATCATTCTTTCCAATATGCCTTATGATTTCAGTCCAAAATTTTTTCGTCAGAAATAAATTTCAGAGGAAAAAAATCATACTGGCACATTGACATCCAAATTGAAATTTTCCAAAATTTTGAGTCAAGCCTCACCCCCTCCCCCTGGAGCAATTTTTACTTTTTTTGGTAATATAGCGTCAGAAACGGACTTCAGACGTCAAAAAACATGCATTTTGATACCTCACTCGATTATGTTGAAAACTTACTTTTTGGTTACCCCCCCCCCCCTCCTCACCCTTCCATTTTTTGGGGCATCTTGGTGTTTTACACCCTTCCATTTTTATGGGGCATCTTGGTGTTTTAGTTCAAATTTGTTTCATCATAAATGAATTCCAGAAATCCAAAACAGTCCCTACGCGTTGATATCCAACTTGAAATTTTCCAAAATTTTGAGCCAAGCCCCCCCCCCCTTGAGGTATAATTTGCAAAAAAGTCACGAAATTCCGTCACGCTGACTTTTGGATATTTTTTTGGACTTTTTTGGGCATAGAAAATTTTTCAGATTTCCTGTGAATTTTTGGACTTGGAAAATTTCAAAGGTAATGCTGACTTTTTGTCAGACGAAAATTTTTTCATAATATTTTTAGTCATTTTTGTTGAAATTTTCGATAGTTTTAACAAAATTTTGAAAGATTGTCATGGTTTTTTGATTTTTTATTTTTTGATAAGAATTTATAACGATTTTTATGAAAATTTTTACAATTTTTACAAGATTTTTAGACATTTTTCGTGTTTTTTTCATCATTTTAACGGTCTTATTACGGATTTTATGACACTTTCAATAATTTTTTCGAAACTTTCGACAGTTTTCATGATTTGAACAATTTATATCTGCAATTTTTTGTTGATATTTTTTGACCACTTTGATTGTTTTTTCGTAATTTTTTTCATTTTTTGAATGATTTTTTAGGAAATTTTGACAATTTTTCTGATTTTTGGTCATTTTTATGATATTTTTGATTTTTTTATAGTTTCTGGCTTGAAATTCATTATTTTTATTTTTTTAGGGACTTCCGTGACTAAAAATAGTTGAAAAAGTGACCAAAAAATATTGAAAAAGTGACCAAAAAAATGTTTCAAAAGTGATCAAAAACCAAATCCACCAAAAGGGAGCAGATCAGAATTTTTCCGATTTTTTTTGCAAGCAAATTTTTTCAGCCATTTGAAAAAAAAATGTTTACTCAACAAAGCGACAGAAATTTTTGATTTTTTAATTTTAGGAAAAAACAACTAAATGTCCAACCCACAATTCGGAATGCGGCAATTACAAATTTTCAAGTTGAAACGTTGAACAGAGAATTTTTTTCCTAGTGGTTTCCAAAATTTTTCATTTCTTTATCGTTTATCAATAAGACATCTGCAAAAAAACTGGAAAAAGTGACTATAGTGACTATTTTGGGAAAATTGTGACAAAAAGTGACCAACATGTAAAATAATGACATAGTTAGGTACTTTAAAAGTGACCGAATTTCATGCCTGTGGCTTTAGGACAGATTTTACAATATTTTGACTGGCTTTTGCCATCATTTTGAATGTTAAAAATACCATTTTTGACAATTTCATAATTTTTAGCGTAGGGTGTGTTTTTGCGATGACCAAACCTGCAAAAAACGTCACGAAATTCCGTCACGCTGATTTTGCTAACCTTTTGGCATTTTGTCAAAGAAACATTTTGGACTTTCTGCACTTGAAAAGTTTTAGAAATCGCATTAACTTTCCCAGATTTTGCCAGGCAAACTTTTTGGACTTGAAAAATTTCAATGATCTCGCTAACTTTCAGACATTTTGTCAATCTATTTTAAATTTTCTGGATTTGAAAAATTTTTCAGATTTCAAACAATTTTTTGGACTTGGAAAATTTCAGAAATTCTAACACTTGATACCTCACTCGATAGTGTCAGAAAATTCTTAATTTTGGATTCATCCCTCCACCTCAGGGGACATGTTTTCGGTGAAGAGTCAAAATAACCCCAAAAACTGGATTCAGGCATTTCGAAAACCTGAAATAAGTTGAAATGTTTGGAAAAAAGTACTAGTAACGAGGTTTAATGTTAATTTTGTAACTCGAAACAGAGAAAATTTCCAGCAGTTGAAATGTGATAACTCAAATTGGTTTTTTCGAAGTTGAATATTGAGGAATCAAAAACAATATTGAGTAAAAAAAATCATATTTTTGGAAATTGATAATTTGAGGTTTTTTAAAATGTATTCGATCACCTGAGATGATCGAAAGATTGTGCCCAAAAAGACGTTCGAATCAATCGCCATTTTCCAAAAATTTGCTTTTTTGAGCCGGACTTGCTGCAATATCCATTTATTGATGTATTCGAGATTGTTTTCGACGCTGGGCTAATTTTCCCTTTCTTAATATCTTCCTCGCGATTGCAGCAGAACTCCGAGACGTTGCGAAAATTGGTTACGGTGTTTTAGTGGTAGTATACCTTGTCTTGGTACATATATTTGGCGCAGGAGAAGTTATACGAGGCTAACTTTTATATGTACGCGAAAAGGGTTCCATCCATAACTCGGTTGCTTCTTCTTCGTCGTATACTTAGGCGTTCTTCCGCGTGTTACGAATTAAAATGAAAACTTTTTGTCGCGGCGCTGCGCGGCGCCCGCGTTACAAGAAATTTACGGTTTCCGATACATTTGTTTGCGACAAGGACGAGAAAGCGAAGTTCTCTTGTACGCGATGCGATGCTATGCTTTTTCTGTACCGACTTCTTCTTTCTTCGTCGCCATTCTCATTCTCGTTTCTCTAAAGGGTGCGTCGTCCTGGAAGTGGAACTGTAGATATACCTAGAGAATCGAGTCGAAAAAGGATATCGATCTAGTTGAATAAGACTACCGCAGCTCGATCTTACTCCCCTCACCCCAAAAGTATTGTTTCGATCGTAGTTTGGTATTTGTGTAATGGACTGGGAACCTTTGATTTAATCAAAGCTGGGAACCTTTGTAAAGGCAACCCGAGTATATTTTTGCCACTCTATTGTGCCTGATAATAAATCTTACCCTACTAGATCTCATCAACCTTTTGATGCAATCTGGATCAGTATTTAGACAACCATTATTCGACCGATTGTTCTTTCAAAAGATAAAGATAGAAAATAATGCTGGAATGTGAAAAGGGTATAAAAAGAAATGGTGAAAGGTAACGAAATGACCTCGTTTTTTTCCCTTGCCATTGGCCATCACACTTTACCCTTTTTTTTCCCGAATTGGTACCTAAAAAAAATGATAGAAAATATCGTCATCGCTGCGGCTTCTTATTCCGAAATTATAATCCGTTCTATACCTATTGCTTTAGGAAACGAGTAATTTTTTTTTTTATCGACATCGACGACGACGACGTCAAATGGTAAAGAGCTTCCGGTACGAGCAACGCGCATTTTAAACCTTTCTACCATCGGCAGTTAGTACAGCGCTGTGTACTAAAAGGCAGTTTCACTTCGTTAAATCTCCATTTAATATTTTACGACTCTTAATGAAGATGATAAACTAATGTAGATGACCATTATTTACATCGTACCGTGTCGTGTAATCAAAATACTCACTTGGTAAAAATATAACCAAAATCACGAACAGCGGGATATACAAAGTTAATGAATTTTTCGTCGTCGTCTTTGTTGGTTATACATTGTGTTCCATGTTGATGTGTGTGCTGTTTATAGTTCTACGTACTCGTAGTTTTTTTCCGAACTGAAATTATCGGGTGGGGTGGGCGATTCAACATAGGTCAATTTGTTTTCTTTTCTCGTATTGTTTCTACGCGAGTACTCGCGAGAGCTTTTGAAAGATGCGGGAAAGGGTTCGAGTTGACCTGCAATTCATAAATTTTCGCCGCGTAAAGTCGTTTGCAGTCGATGGCCGAGGGTGACTTGACTTGAGAAATAGTGGTTGTTGGAGTGTGTTTGTAGAGTTGGTTTATGGGTTTTTATTTCTGCGGTTTGTCGTGGGCTAGTTGGAAAAATGCAGTATTTTGTGAAATTACAGCTTCGTTTGCAGCAAAATTAATGCTGGGAATTTCTTCGGAATCTTTGAGAAATATCGTAATAAATGCTGTGGGTTGTGAAAAATGTTATTTTTTGAAAAGTTGCGAAAAATTTGGTTAAAATGAAATGAAATTCGTCGCGAAAATTGTTCTTATGTTGTGAAAATTTTCTGAAAAAGTTCAAAATACCATAAAACTTCTAGAAATGTCAAAAATTGTTGACGGTTTTGTAAAAATTGATAGAAATGTTGTCTGAATTGTGAAAAAATTATCAACATTGTCTCAAGTTTTGAAAAATAAAAGATTTTTATTCAAAGTGTTTGAAATTTTGTAAAAATTGTAAATGATTTCGTAAAAATTGTCGAAAATGTTATTTATAAATTGCTAAAAATTTGATTAAAAGTGTTCAAAACTTGGTGAAAATTGATCAAATGATGTAAAAATTATTGAAATACCGTGAAAATTATTTGAAATGTGATGCAAGATGCTGAAAATTTTGTAAAACTAATTCAAAAATTGTTTAAAATACTTGAAAGTTTGTTAAAATGGTGTAAAAATTGTCGAAAATCGTAAAAATTGGTTGAACTTGAAGAAAAGTGTTGAAAATCATGTAAAACTACTTCAAAGTTGTTTAATATATTCAAAAGTTCGTTTCAATGATGTGAAAATTGTTGGAAATTGTGAAAATTGGTTGAAAAATGATGGAAATGACTTCAAAAATTGGTTTAAAATGCTTGAAAGTTTGTTAAAAGGGTTTAAACGTTGACGAAATATGGTTAAAATGTGATGAAAATGTTGAAAATCTTGTAAAACTATTTCAAAAGTTGTTTAAAATACTAAAAAGTTGTTAAAATGGTGAAAAAATTGTTAAAATTTGAGAAAATTGGTTAAAATATGTAGAAAATTTTTTGTAAAATTACTTTTAAAAAGTTTTACAATGCCCGAAAGTTCATTATAATTGTGTAAATATTGTGAAAATTGGCAGAAATGTGACGAAAAATGTTGAAAATTTTGCAAAACCAATTCAAAAAATTTTTAAGATGCTTGAAAGTTGGCAAAATTCTGTAAAAATTGTTAAAGTTGTTCAATTTTAAGAATATTTTTGAAAATTTCACGATATTTTGGCAGGGGTGGGGAGAGACAATCTGAAAATTTGGCAATTTTTCATGTCCATATATTTAGTCACGAAGTTCTCCTTGACGATGACTTTTAGACAATTTGTCAAACTTTTTTGGTCATTGATTTTTTTTTAGATTTTCACTGACTGTGAGCTTAAAAAATTTCAGATGTGTCAGAAATTTTTGAAATTTGAAAAAATTTTATATTTCCATTGACTTTTTTTGAATTTGGGAAATTTTCAGAAATATTATTGCTGACTTTTAGACATTTTGTCAAACAAATAATTTAGTTTTTTTTTGAATTGAGAAAATTTTAGAAATCAGGGCAACTTTCGATACTTTGTCAGGCAGACTTCTTGGATTTGGAAAATTTCAGATATTACGAAGTCTTTTAGACATTTTGTCCGACTTTTTTGGACTTTGAAAATTTTTAAGAATTCAAATTAATTAATGGATTTGAAAAATTTCAACTTTATAAACTTGAAAAAATTCAAAAAAGTTCATATCAGACATTTTGTCGGGCTTTTTCGAATTAGGAAAAATTTTCAAATTTCTACCTACTGACTTTTTGTACTTGGAATTGGATTTTGAAAAATTTTCAGTCATTTTGTCAGACTTTTTTGAACTTGAAAAAAATTTTTAGATTTCCATTGACTTTTTGGACTTGAAATATTTTAGAGATAACGTTGACTTTTAGGCATTTTGTCAGACAAACAATTCAGACTTTTCTAACTTGGAAAATTGACTTTTGAGACATTTTGTATGACTTTTTTGCACATAGAAAAATTTTCAGATTTCCTTTGACTTTTTGGACTTGGAAAATTTCATTTTTATGGACTTAAAAAATTTCAAGAAAGTTTAAATAAGACATTTTGTCAGACTTTTTTGAATTTGGAAAAATTTTCGGATTTTTACTGACTTTGTGTAGTTGGAATTGAATTTCGAAAATTTTTCTAAAAAAATCCACCACGAAATTCACTCTCCTGACTTTTGGTTATTTTGTCTGACTTTTTTGAACTTGAAAAAATTTTCAGATTTTCATTGACTTTTTGGACGCATTTTGTCAGACACAATTCAGACTTTTCGAACTTAGAAAATTGACTTTTGAGACATTTTGTCAGATTTTTTTGCACATGGAAAAATTTTTAGATTTCCTTTGACTTTTTGGACTTGAAAAATTTTCAAGAATTCAAAAGAATTTTTGGACTTGGAAAATTTCATTTTTATGGACTTGAAAAATTTCCGGATTTTTTTTGACTTTGTGTAGTTGGAATTGGATTTTGAAAGTTTTTCAAAAAAATTTCATCACGAAATTCACTCAACTGACTTTTAGACTTGGAAAATTTTTCAAAATTCAAATGACTTTTTGGGCTTGAAAAATTCAATGAGCAAAATCATAATATCCTATGTTTTATAGTTTCGTGGGTACTATGGAAATGGCTGGACTTTTTTTAAACGATTTTGCCAAATTTTTTGTGAATTTCTTCAATTTTTACAAGATTATTTTGACTTTTTTGTCAATTTTATGATCTTTTAACAATTCTTACTGCGTTTTGACGACTTTTTTTGATGATTTTGTAGCAGTTCTGACTTTTTTCGTGGAATTTTCTTAAATTTTATCACATCAACATCATTTCTAAATGATGTTTGAGGGATTCTCAACAAAGTTTGCTACTTTTTGGAATATTTTTACGGTATTTCAATGATCTTTACAATGTTTTCAATCAATTTGAATGAATTTTCAATATTGTTCACCTCTTTTAGCCATTTTTTTCGAATTTTATTAACTTTAACCATATTTTTGATAATTTTGTTGTATTGACAATATTTTTTGCCTTATTTTGGAAAAATTTTACATGTTATCGATTTTTGTGAAACTTTCGATAAGTTTTACATCATTTTCGGCGAATAATTATCATCTCTCAATGATTCTTACAACATTTTATCCACTTGAACGACGTTTATTTTCAATTTTTTGAAAATTTTCACGTGTTGTGTAACATTTTAGCACATTTTCATAATTTTTTCCCAAATTTTTAATGCAATTTCTTGTTCAATTTCGTTTTTGCTGTGCAGACAGTGGAAGATAATTTGTTTTGAATTGCGTCATCGGATAAAAAAATTGAATTTGAATAATCTCTCTTTAGTTATACGTCAATTTTGAAAATTTGGACACCCAGAAAAAAGTAAAGTATCGATCGATTTGTCTTCACGTTTGAATCGCGTTGTGGCTTCGAGGTCAAAATAGAATTTTCCAAGGGCCCCGCCCCCTTCGACTTTCACCACAATAAGAAAAAATAAATTTCCATTCTCAGGTCAACGTTCACATTTCAACTTTTCAAATTCTACAGTTGAACCAATTCCAATACACGAGAAGTATTTTCCGAAATTAATTTCACCCGTTGCTGCCTTTTTTTTTACAGCTGTATCGAAATAGACACCACCACACCGGTGATTTCCGAAGTGTAGAAAGTCGATCTACGAAAGAGCGGTGGTGTGGCTCGAAAAAGTAAAAAAAAAAAATAAAAAGGGGGAAAAAGTAGGAAGGAACATCGAATATAAATATATAAACAGGAAAAACCGCAACTAAACGACCGACAAGTGGAACACACGAATACCCATAATAATAATAATGTCGAGAGTCTCTTCCATTCACAGCTTACTCGTACATCTACATCTACAAATACATATACACGACAGACGACACCCAAACACACACCGAGCTTTCATATTACTTACATATACACTCACCAACACCACGACCACCGTCGCCGCTCGCGACTCTAGTCCAATTATAATTTCCTTTTCTTTGTGACAACCAGTACATCGCAGGAGATTACTGTGTGCATGGAAACTTATGGTCGTGGCATATTCATTGTGTGTAGTACCTCTAAACCAAGGGTTTTAATCAGACATGAACGAAGGAGATAATTGATTTACGGTTCCTTTAAACTGGATTATAACGCAGTGTACATTTTACTCGTGTGGTAAATACGTCGACGAAGGATGAGGTATACACGAGTACATATTCGTGGATATTGTACGAGTACGTGTATAGCGTCGTCGTCGTCTTCGAGTCTCTCGTTTCTGGCTTGGTATTTTACTCGAGACTATTTTCTCGTAATTTAGAGAATTATTACCACCGTCGAGCGCGATCTTTGCACCGTCGCTGTCATTTTTAATTTACAGCTGATACACCGCGATGCAGCTTTATTGCATCGGAGATTATTCCTTCGTCTTGGTGCACTGCAAGAAGACGAAGTTGTATCGTTTTACATCATCGAGGCGATAGGATGCGACGATGAGTCGATGTCGATGCAGACGATGCGACGACATTATCTCCCAAGACTTTTAATTAATAATCCTCGAGTCGAATAGATGAAAGCGTTTAACAGATTATTTATGGAATGTTTTGACAACTTGGTAATTATTCACGTCACCCAGATTAAGATGTATCGACGCGAGATCCATCGTTCCAGCCTTCGCTCCATACTCAAGTACCCAGTCGAGTCGTGCTGCCAATCCAGGGTCTATTGGCTCTCGAATTTGTGTACCTATACTTTTTATAGCGATCGTAGCTACATAAAAGAGCTCTTGTACGATGCCAAGGTTCCAACTGGGCTGAGCCGCGTGAAATGATTTCCTCATTAGACACATTGCAGCTGATGAAATGGTATTTGGAAAAATGTTAAAATCATCGCGCCTAAGGTTAATTGCTACCGAGGAGGAGGCCTGGTTACTTCACGGGTCCCGAATTTTCTACGGTTCGATACAACTAGTGTATTTCGAGTGACAAGTGTGCGTTAATTGAACTCGTAAAAACCGTAGCGTGGTTTTTTTCCCTACCCGGCTCGTTATTCAGCTTGTTAAAAGTGTCATCGATGCAACAGTTGCCGAGAGTGTTGGAAGTGATGTGTGGATGAGGATAGGGTTGTAGTTTGTCATAAGGCGGATTGAAGATGTCTCATTTGATTCGTTCGGCTCGACTTTTTCGTAATTACGGTACGAGCACTTTGAACCCTTATTTGGGGAGTGTTCGAAGGAACCGTGATTATGGAATTGGTCAGCTTTGGAATCTAATTCAGTGCTGATTAGTTGAAATTTTAATAACTTATTCAAAGCAGAGCGTTCTTTCTCTGATTTCAAAAAGTTGAAAAATTTTTTGAGATCGACGATGTCAGAGGGTAGGTTAAATAACGTCACACTATTATGTATCGATGCTGACATTCTGGTTGTAATAATGCTGAAGAAATCATCAACGAATTTGCTAGATTAAAATGCCGCCGTAAACTTTGAATCAGCATTATGATCGATTTCAATGGAAGAGCGGTAATTTACTGTGCTTAGAATGGCAAAAACCTTAATTCACCGCTGATCAAATGAAAAAGAAATTCTTGGCCAATTTTAGAAAAATTTTATGATTTTTCTTTCATGTCAATAAAAGGTCATCCTATTTCATTTTTTTGAAAAATTTTGAAAACTTGAAGCTGGAATAGTTGAAATTGTCGAGATTTCCATAAAAATCATAAGAAATATGGTGAAAATTGTCAGAAGATCACGAAAACCGTGGAGAGTTCTATTATAAATTTATAATCTTTCGAATTTTCATAAAAATCAGTGAAAACTTCATTGAAGAAGTGAAATGAATCGTGAAAAGCATCGAAAATCTCGTAAAAATTGTGAAAATATTCCTAAAATCGTTGAAAAATGTGGTAAAAATGTTTCAAATGACATAAAAAAACGTTGCATTATTCACGAATATTCATAAAATTTGATAAAATTCACGCCGAAAAAGTGGAAAAAAATCATGAAAATTTTGGGAAATATGAAAATTCTAGTCGTTTTTACGAGATTTTCGACCGATTTCATGCCTTTTTTTTTTATCGTTTTCACGTTATTTTTACTGATTTTTTTTTTGAAATTTCGACAGTTTTAACAAGATTTGAAATTATTTTTGATTTTTTTTTCGAACAGTTTTTATGAAAATTTTAACAATTTGACAAAATTTTTGACAGTTTAGTGGTTTTTTAGTCCTTTTTACGATTTTTTTGCTAACTTTTGCAACACTTTCAAGAAATTTTTCAAAAATTGCAATACTTTTCTTGATTTTTGGACACATTTTACAATATTGGCTTAGAATACGCTTTTGCGATGACTAAACTCGTAAAAATCGTGACGAAATTCCGTGACGCTGACTTTCAGTCATTTTGTCAAATTTTTTTGGACTTGGAAAAATTTTCAGAATTCGAATGACTTTTTGGACTTGAAAAATTGCAACTTTATGGACTCGAAAAATTTCCAGAAAATTTCAAATCAGAACTTTGTCAGACAGCTTTTTACCTTGCGCTGACTTTGGACATTTTGCCAGACTTTTTTGGACATGAAAAATTTAGAAATCACGCAAACTCCCCATTTTTTTGTCAGGTCGACTTCTTGGACTAGAATAATTTCAGAGATCACGCTGACTTTCAGACATTTGGTTAGGCTATTTTAGACTTTCTGGACTCGAAAAATTTGTCAGATTTCAGACGATTTTTTAGACTTGAAAATTTGAAAAATTTTGACATTTTCGATTTTGAAAAATTTTATAAAATGTCAGTTGACTTTTGAACTTGAAAATTTTTTTATTTTTTCAAAATTTGAATTTTAGACATTTCATGAGACATGATTGAACTTGAAATTAGATAAAGTCAGACGTATAACAACATTTTCAACAACTTTCATTACTTTTTGATCATTTTTTGAATATTTTGAATGATTTTTATGGAAATTTTGACAACTTTTACGTGATTTTCGACAATTTTTATGATTTTGAACAGTTTTTACAATACTATTTTGACTGATTTTTTCAAGATTTTTGCCATTTTAACAATATCAGCGAATTTCATAATTTTTCTTTATTATTCTGAGTGTTTTTTTTTGAAAGTTTTGACAACTTTTACGAAATTTTTCACAGTTTTTGTGATTTTTTTGTCATTTTTATGATTTTAGGACAGTTTTTACAATATTTTGACTGATTTTTACTAAATTTTGAATTTTTAAAATACGATTTTTGACAATTACATGGTTTTCTGATTGTTTTTTGTAGATTTTAAATGATTTTTGTGAAAATTTTTTCAATTTTTGCGTGATTTTCGACAATTTTTATGATTTTTGAATGGTTTTTACAATGCAACTTTGACTGATATTGTCAAGATTTTTGCTGTTTTAACAATTTCAACGATTTTCGTAATTTTTTGAAATTTTTCTTTATATTTTGTGTGTTTTATAAAAATTTTTACAATTTTTACAATTTTTTTTTATTTTTATGATTTTATAGGATTGTTTTTACAATATTTTGACTAATTTTTGCCAAATTTTGATTATTCAAAATGCCATTCTTCTGTCAATTAGATAATTTTTTGATTTTTTTTGCATATTTCAAATGATTTTTGTGAAAATTTTGAATTTTTTTACAAAATTTTTAAAAGTTTTGAAGCCATTTCTACATACCTATGTTCACCAATTTTCGTCGCAATTTCAAGTAATTTTACCAAATTTTGAACAATTTTGCATTGATTTTTATGAAATTTTTGACCATTTCAAAAGCCTTTTCTAATACTTTCAAGATTTTTGGCCCGGTTTAATCATATTTTTAAATATGTTGAATGGTTATGAAAATTTGAACGACTTTTATAGTGCTTGACCACTTTTAAAATCTGAAATTATCCAAGTACAAAAAGTCACCCAAGGCAATAAAATTTCGCGATGCAAAAATTTTTCAAAAAACATGAATATTTGTTTTTGGTTGATTACCTTTTTAGATGAAAAATGCTTTCCGAAGTTACATTTCTTTGAGACAGATTCAGTTGAGATTCCTGTATTGAAGTTTTCCATTCTCTTTTCTAATTTTTTCAAAAAAAGAGGATGATAATTGAAAAAGGAAGTAATATTTCATTTGAAAAAATTGGTAAAATTTTCTCAAATTCTACTTCGTACATTTTTTTAGTGAGCATTAATTTCTTCTCAGGCACGAAACGATTAATAAACGTAATAACCAAGTTCATTATTCGTACCAGTTCTTTGTAAAAGAAATATGCGGTAATTCACGATCGTCAATTCATACTGTGAGAAAATTGTCGAATAAAAAAAAAACACCACGTACTTTGGGTTGACGAATTACTCCGACGAAATGACCATTTCCTCGCGAGGTGACAAATTCGTCGGTGATTTTGTTTTTTTGGACGTAGACCAACACTCCGGGCGAATTGTTTGTTCAACATCAAACTAAATATTTACCTTGCGGCGGTATTTATTTTAGCGAATAATTAAATCCGGACACGAGTAAGAGAGTAGTGAAATGAAAAAAAAAACACGCGTTTGTCACCGCAAAGCGGGGCGACAAAGCGCACATCGCACACTTTTGTCTGGCGCTTTTCTTGTATGCTTAGTTCATACACATGTTCCAGATTCTCGAGCCGTTGACGTATATCTCGTTTCCTGCGTTAATAAAAAAGACCTTCTGTGACGTTTTCGACCTTTTGGCGTACGCGTTAATTAAACCGAAACTTGTACGTCGTTCGGATTTACTATACCATTTTTTCTCATCAATACGCAATTAATTTTAATTTAGAGAATTTTTTCCTCGACTCCATTTCACCATTTTTTGTGGCGGTAGTAATTTCCTTAATGGAAAGTTTTCTCGTCCTCGTGTGTACCCGATTAAAGATGTACTGCGCTCGATCATTAATCAAACCAACAACTCGAAAAGGCACAATCAACTTGTTGAGTACCTTTGAATGTAGTGTGTTTTTTTTTCTTCTTTTTTCTCGTGTCCGAAGTGGCGCGGCTCGGCGGTGTTCAAATTAAAAAAAAGAGTTGATTTACGTTTGAGTACGTTTACAAGATATACCCGTTCGGTTATTTATTGTTTAAGTAAGATTTATGGTTCGCCATTTTTTCCTTACCGGTGGACTTAACGTTTATGTATACGAAGAACTTGGTTGATGGTTTGTTGGATTGATAGTGATGTATTGGTGTCAAAGCGAACAAGTCTTTTGTACCGGAGTGTTGATGAGATCGATGCTGTGGTATCCAGTATGGTGACGTAAGAATGTGAGGTCTTTGTCGTTCATTTTTTTGTAGTGTTGGAAAAGGTGCTATAGTTTGGTGGAGTGAGAGTCAAATGTCCCATTTTGAGGGAGGAGGAGGGGGGGGGGAGTTCAAAGTTTGAAACGAAAAAGAAAAAGATCTTTGAAAATATAATTTTGGCGAAAAATTTTTCAGTCTCGAAAGATCTGTCTAATCAACAGTCTGAAAGTCACTTTTTTGAATCTCAAAAGTTTTGCTGTCATCATTTTGGTTGATGAAGAAATGTTTCCTCGTTTTTGTTGAAACTACAATTTTAAATAGGTACAACTTTCTTGAATTTCTGATTTTCTCGATTCTGAAATCCAAAAATTTTGATTCGACTCTGGCATCAAATTTATGATTTTTGAATGAGTGGAAATTCTGACTTATACATTCTGAAATCAAAATTCAATCATTTGTATCTGAGATCAAGAATTTTGAGTCCATTTCAGCATCAAATTTCTAACTTTTGACTGATGTAAAAATTCTGACTTTTGATCTGCAATCAAAATATTCTTGTTTCGAAATGTAAAATCAAAATTTTGACTTTAGACTGTGACATGATAAATGTTTGTTAGTCTGAGGTCAGAATTCTGACTTCAATTCTGGAGTCAGAATACTGTCATTTGCTTTCGAGATCAAACTTTTGACTACTTTGGTATCAAATTTCTGACTTTTGACCTGTAGGTAAACCAAATTTTTGTTTCGCACTATGAAATTAAAATTTTGACCTTTGACGGTAGCATAAAAAATGTTTGATAATTTGAGATAAAAATTCTGACATTATTCTGGAGTCGAAATTCTGTCATTTGCTTTTGAGATCAAAATTTTGACTGTTGTGTCAAATTTCTGACTTTAGACTTGCCATCAAAATTCTTGTTTCGGACTATGAAACCGAAATTGAGATCAAAATTCTGACCTTATTATTCTGGAATTAAAATTCTGCCATTTGCTTTTGGGATCAAAATTTTGACTGTGTTGGTGTCAAATTTCTGATTTTTGACCTGACATAAAAATTCTGGTTTTAGACTATAAAATCAAAATTTTGACTTTTGACGGTGACATCAAAAATATCTGATAGTTTTGAGATAAAAATTCTGATGTTTTTTATTCTTGAGTCAAAATTCTGTCATTTACATTTGAGATCAAAATTTTGACTTATGCTGGTATGAAATTTCTGACATTTGACTAAAAAAATTCTGACTTTTGACCTGGAATCTAAATTAATGTTTTGGACTGTGAAATCTAATTTTGACTTCTGAAGATGACATAAAAAATGCTTGATAATTTGAGATCAAAATTCTGACATTTTTTACTCTGAAGTCAAAAGTCTGTTATTTGCATTTGTGATCAAAATTTTGACCTATGCTGGTATCAAATTTTTTACCTTTGATAAAAAATTCTGATTTTCGACCTGGAATCAAAATTCCTGTTTCAGATTGAAATCAAAATTTTGACTTTTGACTGTGACATTAAAAATATCTGATAGTTTTGAGATCAAAATTCTGACCTTTTTTATTCTTGAGTCAGAATTCTGTCATTTACATTTGAGATCAAAATTTTGACCTATGCTGGTATCAAATTTCTGACATTTGACTAAAAAAATTCTGACTTTTGACCTGGAATCTACATTCTTGTTTTGGACTGTGAAACCAAATTTTGACTTCTGAAGATGACATAAAAAATGTTTGATAATTTGAGATCAAAATTCTGACATTTTTTAAACTCTGGAGTCAAAAGTCTGTCATTTGCATTTGTGATCAAAATTTTGACCTATGCTGGTATCAAATTTTTGACCTTTGATGAAAAAATTCTGATTTTTGACCTGAAATCAAAATTCCTGTTTCAGATTAAAATTAAAATTTTGACTTTTGACTGTAGCATCAAAAATATTCAATGGTTTAAGATCAGAAGTCTGATTTCTGCATTCTAGAGTCAAAATTCTGCCATTTGCATCTAACATCAAAATTTGAACTTTATGCTGGTATCTTCTGACTTTTGGCCTGGAATCAAAATTCTGGTTTTAGACTCTGAAATCTAAGTTTTGACTGTGACATCAAAGGCGCAATTTTTGAGATCATAATTCTGATTCTTTTTTATTCTGGAATCAAAATTCTGTTCTTTGCATTTCAGATCAAAGTTTCAATTTCAATTTGAGAACGAAATTTTGGAAAATTTCGACTAATCTGACCTCAAATTTCTACAAGACTTTTGACTGGTATAAAAACTCTTGATTTTTGCACTCTAGAATCAAAATTCTGTTTTTGGCATTTGAGATCAAAATCCTGCCTTGGATTTGAGATCAAAATTTTGAATGTATCTTGGTATCAAATGTCTGATTTTTCACTGATGTGAAAATTTTGACATTGACTCAGTTATATCAAAATGTTCAACATTTGAGATCAGAATTTTGACCTTCTGCATTCTGAAATCACAATTCTATCTTTTACAATTGAGATCAAAATCAGGTTCTTTGCATTTGAGATGAAAATTCTCATTTGAATTTGATATCAAAATTTTGACTCCAGACTCTAAAATTAAATTTTTTTACTCCTGGCTCTCAGATCAAAATTCTTACCTTATTATTCCAGCATGAAACGTGTGGTTTTTGATCGTGAAATACATATTCTGACTTTTGACCCTAGATTCAAATTCTTACATTTGACCTAGTAACAAAATTCTGACCTTTGACTCTAAAATCAAACTTCATGTTTTTGGCTGTTGAATCATAATTCTGATTCGATTCTATTAACTGATATGTGATTTTTGACTGATTTGGGATCAAAATTTTCACATTGAACTGTCTGATCAAAAATCTGATTTTTTTTTATTGTAGTATCAAAATGTCTGCTTCTTGAATTTTGAATAGAAATACGTCGAGTTTTCTTTACTTTTTTTTGTATAGTTTGGTGGGTGTTTTTCGAGTTAAAGTTTTATCAGTTCATTGCTACTTGATCTTTCATAACAAGTTATGACTTTAGCATTTGGGATTCAAAATTTTGGCATTTTTCCGGATTTCTGCATGACTTTGGCCAGAAAAGTAAGGAATTTCATGAGATTTGCTTATTAAATGTTGATACTTTTGATTTAATGAGATTCCCTCAAAAATTCCCATATCAGAAATGACATTTAATTTTTTCTACAGAAAAAAAATTATTTTGAATGAAAAAAAATCAGCCATCCATATAACTTATTTCACTCGTACACCATCTTGAACCTATTAATTATCAACCAAAGTTTTTTTTTCATCAGTTTACAAGCTTTTTTTCCTCGGAGAAATAGTGATTTTAAAAAAAAAACAAGACGACGAATGTCGAGCCGCCGCTACAACAAGGCCTGCGGCCCTACAAGAGGTGAACTCGTTACACTATTGTGAGATTTTGGTAATTAGACTGGGCTCGGTGATTGATATGTCTCAGCATCTGGAGTTGGATTTCCGTTCGACGAGAAAGCGTAGGAGAGAAATCACATCGCGTCGGGGGTAATTGCGATCCTGTTTCCGTGCCCGGCCTCACGCTCACGTAAATGCAATCAACTCGCCGGAGTTTTTTCTCGTTGTATAAATAAATAAAAATAGCCGAAAATAAATCCAATTTGTATCCGATGCCGATAGGTATTACTCTCCGGTAGTTTTCTGACCTAGTAAATTACATTGGCGGCGATACGGGTATAACGAATGCTACCGGTACCCAGTTGTAAAACTTTTCCGCGTCTTGCGAAGAACTCGATTAATTTCCAGTATTAAATTTTAGGCAACCCTTCGTCGTTCATTCGCGATGCCGTCGTCTAAAAATACACGTCGAGGTGAAATTTCCGCATTTGTCATTCGTCTTTCATTCTCACACACCTGTCAGCGTCACCGTGTTATGTTTATTTTCGTTCATAAATTCGTCGTCGTCTTCGTCGGAGGTTCGTTCGCATTGCTTTCCCTCGTCTTCGCTTCTGTCGTCCTTTCGATGCCCCGTCTTGTTTATTTGCCCTATGTACGGCAAGGTGTTAAATTTTACGTAGGTATTTCTTTTTTTTTTCCACTTTTTTTCTCCCATTTCCCGACCAGACGTAGGTATTCGTTTAGAAACGTACGAGGCTGTAGATGCCGTTTGTATGGGTCGAAGCCAAAGGCAACCTACACTTTCATGTACATATTCGACGATTCCAGTACCTCGACGGCTTGATTTTTTATACGGTACAAGTATATACGTCGAGTTTACACGTCTTAATTACAATGTACGCTCGTATACTTGTTGATTTTTTCCCTGTGCGAGTTCATCGATCACCTTTCTTCTTCGCGGTTGTAGGTAGATGTGTTTATTTAATCAATCGTCAACGTAATAATTTATTCGTCGCTTGTGGCACATAGAAATTTTTCCCATCTTAGACTTGCAGAGATCCAACATCATGGTATCTCAATTCAGAGGTATCCGGTGATTACATATTACGTGACGTGAACATACCGAAGAATTCCTTAGAGTTTTTTGTTTCAAGAAACACTGCCAGCGAAAAGAAATGTTTAGTTTAGGTATCTAATACTTTGGTAATTAGATTGGTTGCATGATACGCGCACACGTCAGTCGTCAATCCTTTGATGTATGTGATGCTGGCTGGTGGTGTTGATAACCGTGGCAATTTAATTTGCATAGTAATTTTTCGATTCGCGTATAGGGGAAGGTTTCCACGAGTACATCGTGTTGCCAGACCCTTTGCTTTTTCACCTCTTTTTATCGAGACGAGAAGTGAGAAGCGCGACGCTGATGGTAATTTTATACTGGTTCATATGCGTATAGCATGGCGCTCATTAGCATTCATTAAGAAGCTGCTCGATGAATAATGTATGTGCTGGGTAGTCGCAAGTTTAGCATGTTGTGGTAAGAGTGTAGATGTCCGAGTGTCGTGCGTGGATCGAAAGAAAGTGTGAAAGAATTCGTCCAGTTGTGAAAAAATAGGATTTTGGGAGCGAGGCGAAAAGGTGTTTGACTTTTTTTTTCTTTTTTTGAAAATTGATTGAGGCTGTGGCACCAAAATTATGAGCAGACATCGAAATAAAAGTCTGAAAATTCGCATTTCGACTCGATTCATTTTTCACTTTTCATTTCAATTTTGAATTTATCGAAAATTGAAAAAAATAGTTGATTGGGGTTGATACAGATATTTTCCTACCCGAGAAAATCATTATCTGTAGTTTTTCATCTTTACTTTCTGTTCCTGGAATTTTCCAAAATAGACCTATTTTTTCTATTGTTCGAATTTCAAAAAAAATATTTGAATTTTTTTGACGAAATTTTAGGTAATTCGTACGATGTTGATAAAATATGGTTTCACTCGAAAGAATCATCAAAATTATCTGTATCGAATTTCCATCCTCTTATATTCAGATGAAAAGGATTTAGCAGGTGGTGAAATTTGCTGAAAAAATTCTACATTGGACAGAGTAGCGCTGAAAATCAAAAAAGTTCTGGAAAAGTCCTACATTTGGCTCAAAAATCTTGCGTTTTTCGTTCAAAATTCATTAAAAATCCATTTTTTCTTCTAATTTTTTGCTTGAAATAGAAAGAATATGAAAAATATTTTCTTGGGTCTCGTTCATTTTATGTACTGATTTTGTTTTTAGAATTTGAGAGTTGGGGCAAAAATCGAAATTATTCTCATTTTTGGAGATAGGAGAGGAGGGGGAAGGGGAGGAGTCAACTTGAGAAACATTCTATCGAATGTCTTACAAAATTCTGAAGAAGTTCTACAAAAGCGCTGAAAAAGTTTTGCATTTCGATATGCTTTATCGATGGATTTCCAGCAACATTTGTCAGACTTTTTTGGACTTGGAAAAATTTTCAGATTTCCATAGACTTTTTGGGCTTGGAAAATTTTAGAAATAATGCTGATTTTTAGGCATTTTGTCAGACAATCGCTTTAGAATTTTTAGACTTTAAAAATTTTATTAGAAACTAAGCATCCCCCTACCTGCTTTTGTATATGAACCGATTTCTCTATGATTATAAAAATATTATGGCAAAAATAATTTTTGGTCAAAATCATCATTTTTTTGTCATTTTTCATTTTAGAGTCCAAACTATCATTTTTTGTTAAAATTGTCAATCTATGTCAAAATTGTCATTTTTTTGGTCAAAATTGTGATTTCAGAGTAGAAATTGTCATTTTTGGTTAAAACA